>VYZW01035631.1:0-14858 GCA_013401315.1 Balaeniceps rex | reverse complement strand
GGGCCCCGCGGAGCCAGCCGGGGAGGGGGCGGGCCGCGCCGCCATCTTTGCTGAGGGCAGCGGCCTTCGCGCGGAGAGCGGGCAGGACGCCGCGGGCGCCATGTTCGGTGCGGGCGCTGAGGCGGCGGGGCTGGGAAGCCCGGAGCGGCCCGGCCCGGTCCCTCCGGTCCGACCCCTCCGGTCCGACCCCCCCGCTCCACGGGCCCGCCCGGGCCTGCTCCGAGGGGCGCTGAGGGCCCCCAGCCTCGCCCCGTCCGCGTCCGCCCGGGCTGGGGAACGAGAGGAAAGACCAAAAGACGAGAGGTTTATAAATACTTCATTGATTACAAAAGGAAGCTTCCAAAGCTGATACAAAAGCGTAGAAGCAACGGCGTTTGCCTCTGTATGAGGGAAATGCAGTCACAGGCCCAGAAGCTCCCTGCTGTAAGACGTACAGGGCAATCTTAAAAAAAGAAATTACTGTTTCCGTTTCCCCAAATAACCCATCATTAAATACTAAAAATAAACAACAACATAAAATGAATGTGCAAGGAACACTGGGCTCGTTGCCGATAGTGCACGTGCCCCGGTAGATGTTAAACCGCGATTGCAAGCGGAGCAGCCGGGCTTTGCCACGGAGGCAGAGGGCAGGCGGTGGCCGGCACAGGGCTGCCATCGGCCAGCGTAGGGCCGCCCTCGGCCCCAGAAGTTCCTCCTGAGGCAAGCGGGGGGGATCCGTCCAGGGACTGCCTTGTAAAGCACCGTCTGTGCCTGTCCGTACCCTGCGGCATGTGCTGCCCACCTCGCCGGCGCAGGACGGCAAGGAGAGAGACGTTTCTGCGACACTTGACATTCAAATCCTGGGATCCTGTGTTGAGGACGAGCCGATGTGCTGCATCGCAGCGTGCCCGGGTGGGAATCCACTGGGATTTCCTGGACACGCAGGGACCCGGGGGCGTGGGCACTGCACAGCGCGCCGGGAGCTAATGGCATTTTGCTGAGGCCAGCACAGCTAAAGCACCTACTTCTGCAAAACAGCATGATAAGATCTCAGAAGGATAAAAAAAAAAAAAAAAACAACAAAAACCTTTGTAACTGAAACAGGCCCGGCCCCATCCCTCCTTGCATGGTGCTGCTGGTGCAGGCAACCACCAGCCAGCCAGCGCTTCCCGGAGCAGCTGCCTCGCGGGCACTCAGGCACGTGTGAAAGGCACAAGGTAAGGTATGGCCCCGCATCCCTTCTCCCTCCGTCCGGCAGCCCCGGATGGCTGGCCTGAGCACGGCTGCCACCTGGGCTGGGCCCCCGCTTCCAGCCCAGCCGCACCAGGAAGACTCTGGTTCCTGGGCCAGGCTGGCAGGGAAGGCACGTGCAGGCAGATCACGAGTGGGACAGGGAAGAGCAGGGTGCGTGGGCTCGCCGCCGCTAACACGGCGGGCATAGTGTGGGGTATCCGCTGTCTTCACCAAGCTTCCTGCATTATGGCTGCTGCTGATACTGGCTCTCTGTTGCAGTAAAGAAATCCTCCAAAACGCTCTGCGTGTACTCGAAGGTGGGACGATCCTCCGGTTTGGTCTTCCAGCACCTCATCATAATGTCATACAGCTCCTCAGGGCAGTTCTCTGTGCGGGGCATCCGGTACCCGCGCTCCAGGGCCCTGATCACCTCCACGTTCGACATCCCTGGAGAAACAGGGCAGGACAGGTGAACGTTTCATGGTTTATCGCTGATTTCTTTAAAAGGCAAAACCCGCCCAAACCCCAAACTACCGACCCTTTGGGCAACGTCACTAGGAAGAAAAAGGACAGGTTAGAGGGGCTGGGAAGGGGGACCTCCTACTCCTGGTCAGGGACACATGCGAACAACCGAGATGCAGAGTTAGGTGTGGCATGCAGTTTTGTACCCCATTTGAGCAATCAGATGGGAATTAAAATCGGTTTGTGTACATTTCCACAAAATAAAGGCTACGCTGCTCCATCTGCTGAGTCTTTCATGAGCCATTCCTTCCCGTGTCACTGATAAAAATAAGTTAGCGTGATGGCAGCATTGGTCCTTCCCCAACAACCCTTTATGCTACCCCACATCCTTCATGGTTGGTTTGTGTCAACTTTTACTTTTCTTCTCAGAATAATTTCCCGTGGAAAAAAGGTACCAAAGAAACAATTAGTATAAACTAGAGGGCAGTTCCTAATGATGTTGATTTACAGATTGTTCGAGCTTTCCTAAAAGCACCTGGCCCAGCTATCAGCGCTGAACTGCTATGCTACTTCCAAACACACTTCATCTGCAGGAGGCAAAAACCCATGTGTTAGTGCTGGGACACAAACCCGTGACCCCCGAACCGGTGGCGTGTGATACCCGCTCGCCCAGGGACATGCAGTACAGCCTGGGGCAAGTCAATTATCCTCTCACATTAAAAACGTGATCTTCTATTTTAGAAACAGAGAGACCAGATCTTTTAGAGATCCTGACTACTGTTGGTTTCCCACGGAGCTGGAGGAGCTCAGGACCTCCTTGCAGGCTCAGCCTCAAGGCAGTATATAGAGTAGCTGCCCTTCTCCCCAAAGCAGTGGGCACCCCAAAGTCATCACTACCTGCACTCATTTTGTGAGCTCCCCAGAGGAGATGTCCCAGCTCTGCTTTGTGGAAACTGAGAAGAGGGGGCCCACGTCCACCAGCATGGATTTCAGGTCAGTGAAAACAGCTGGTGTCCACTGAGGACTCCCAGGGAGAAAAATCTTCCTTATTATCCGTCCTAGGTGAGCTCTTGTCCAAACAGTAGATGTAGCTAAATGAGTGGTGCAGGCTGCTCGGAGACTGTCTCGTGCTCTGGGCTCCTCTCCATGGCTCACAGACAGAACCGCTGTCTTGAGATCTTGCGCTACCGTCTTTGAGCTCTGCTCCCAGTGTGAGATTCAGATTTCTCACCATTCCCTCTGTTTTCAGCAATCTAACTTCATGGAGAAACGGATGGGGCCCGGAAGGTGGAGCATGTCATTTGGAACCAGATCAGAGGAGGGATTTCACCTCCTTACCTGGGTATGGGATGCGCCCGTAGGTAATGACCTCGGTCAGGAGGATCCCAAAGGACCAGACGTCTGATTTTATACTGAAAGATCCGTAGTTGATGGCTTCTGGTGCAGTCCATTTAATGGGAAACTTGGCACCTGGACAAAGAGATCCAATGGGAAACATGAGCTCTAACCCAAATGCTGAGAAACTGGTGGTGAAATGTGGGGAACAAGAAGCAAACAAACAGAAGAGGAAGATGCGAAGCAATGCAAATGAGAACAGCTTCCCTCATCTGCCCGTTCACACATCACATCCCTCCCAGCGTCCTTGCCACCAAGGTTACACGTTGGTAAGTGGCTCTAAGGGAGCCCCACAACCCTTCACCACCTCAGAAAGCAGCCAAATGCCCCTAGCAGCTCCTGCACCTTCCCGGGCCGTGTACTCATTGTCTTCAATGACTCTGGCCAGTCCGAAGTCTGCAATCTTGCACACCAGTAGTGCTGACACCAGAATATTGGCAGCTCTCAGGTCTCTGTGGATGTAGTTCCTCTTCTCAATGAAAGCCATTCCTTCTGCAATCTGTAAAAAAGGGGAAAGAGAAAAATGCAAAGAGGCTGTTTGAAATAACACAGCCTCCCCAACGTGACTGTTACCAGGAATGGAAAGAGGTTAACTGCTTCTGGCCAGCACTTGGAAAGGGGGTGAAAGGAGGCTGAGTCACAGCAGGAGCTGTGACTGACTCCCCTGCGGGGGAGCCACTCTCCGTGCAGGGGATCCCCCGCAGAAGGGGTCGGGGTTGGGGTGACCAGCCCCGCACCACCCACGTAAGCCCGTGTGAGAAAAGCAGCGAGAACTGGCATCCGAGGAGCAACGTCTGTGGATGTCCCCAGGGCAAGGTGTAACTGCTTCATCCGGAGCCATGCAGACATGGAGTAAATCATTCTCTGTTCAGAGAAGATGAGACCAGTCTCCAAATACATCAACAACTGCTTGAGAGAAGCAGGGAGTAAACTATCCTCCCTCCACACTAAGGGAACGACAAATGGGCTTTAACTGCTGCGGTGAGGGTCGGCCAGCATTGCAGAGCTTCCTTGGTGAGGACAGAAAAGCGCCGTGGTGGGGCTCCCGCGGAGGGTGGGGAGATGCCTGGGGCCTTCAAGATTAGTTTGTGAAACCAGCCCTGCCTGGGGGCAGGATGGCTGCGACCACCCCTGAAGACCCCTCCCCAGCTCCTTCTGCTGAAGTCTCTGCCACTCAGTGGCTGCGTGTGCAGCCGTTAGCCCCGATCAACGCAGAGATGACCCGGTGTGTGCGCACACAACCCCCAGCTTTGTGCCAGATTATCCCGTGCCTGGATGCTACCAGCACCAGGAGGGGAAGGGGCCAGAGGGGACACCCCCCCAGTCCCTGTCACATCTGCACAAGCCGGGCCAGGGCAAGGCACAGTTGCTCACAGAGCTCTCCACACAAAATACAGAAGTTAACAAGCACTGCAAGAGGGGAAGGATTATTTCCACGACCACAGACACAGTTTTGCTCGCAGTGACTCAGCCCCAGCACAAGCCTGGATGCCAGGCTTGCTAGCTGCCTGCCTGCCTGCCTGCACGCCTGCTGCCTGCACATGAAAGCGCTTCAGCCTCTGCTTCTCAGTGCTGCAGAAAGCAGCCCCTCTGAGCTACGGAGCCAAGCCGGGCGGTTTGCAAGAGCCAGCTTGCTGGGAACAGATGGCATGCACGAGCGCACAGCTGATCAGCAGAGCCTGGCACAGCCGGCTCGAGTAGCCAGTGAGCTGGTCTAAGCCCCCGGGGGTCTGGGCTCCCATCCTGGCTTTCCTGTTGCACAGGTACCTCTATGAATTATTTCATAGAGGTACCAAGCTTAGCTCCAAGAGTCCCTGGATTCCGCCAGCATCTGGGGACACCGCAGAAGCAGCAGGGACAAGACAGTGGTTGCACAAATGGTTGCACACACAAAGCTAGATACATAACAGCACGCTCAGCTGTACTCAAAATCGGGTCCTGAAAATATCCCCAAAACGACTTTCACCGAGTCCTCCTGCCTCTCCAGCTGCCTCCCCCCAGCCCGTGACAGCCCTTTGGCAGGTAAATGATTTTAATGAACCACAGACCTCCCGTGGGCATTGCTGTGGGGTGCCATAACACGCTACGCTCCCTCCTAGAAACCGTGCCCAGCTCCATCTCCCAGGCACTGTGGCTGCAGCGAAACGGTCGGGCTGTGGAGTTTGTATTAAGCACACGAAGCTCAACGCTGCCACAGCTGCAGGTGGCTCCTGCCCAGGGGCAGGGCCCGAGCGGGTGTAAGACGCTGCCCTGGAGCACCGCAGCTGGTGCCGGGGTGGCACGGGCTGGGCGTGCGGCCGCGCGGGCTTTCGTGGGGCTTTTGCAAAGTTTGCAGACGAGGCTCTATCGCACAGAGCGCGTTGTTGGCAGGTAACTATCACATCAGCAGCAACGGATAGCTATCGTTGCTTTGCCATGGCTGCTCCCTGGGGAGCCCTGGCCTCAGACAGGCCACGCCGACCAGCATCCGCGCGTCCCGAAGAAGGGACCGTGCGAATGTGAGCAGTGAAAACGAGCTCCGACCCTCAACCCCTGCGACTTCCAAAAAACACAACGGCACCGCGGGGCGCGAGGGCTGCAGAAACCACGGCGGCCTCGGAAGACACAGATTTCCTGGCTCCTCGGAAGGAGCAGCCCGGCCAAAGCCCCCCGGGCTCGGTGCAGCTCCGGCGAGGCGCGGCGCTGCAGTTAACCGGCTAGCGGGGAGGAAGCCGCCACTTCTCCTTTCGCACACACCTGCTGCTGCGCCGGCAGCCGGACCCGCGGGGCGAGCAGGCAGCTGGCTGCCCGCAGGGTGCGGGGGCAGCACCGCAGGGAAACCTCGCCGGCTCCTTTCCTGCATCCCCACCACCCCCAATGTTTGCCTGTTCCAACAAAGCACTGCCCAAGCCCCAGGTAAGTTCTTGGGCTCCTCGATCCCCCCGCTCACCCTTCTCAGGGGGAAGGGGAAGCCAGGGAAGGTCGGCTCCCTCCTCACCTGGGCAGAGAAGTCGATCAGCTTCGGAAGCGGCTGCTTGTTCCCCTCGTCACTCTTCAGGAAATCCAGCAAGCTCCCTGTGGACAGGGAAGGGTGCCAGAGCTGATGGCTCAGCCAGAGCCTGTGCCCACCCTCGGGTCGGCACGGGTCCTGTGGGCGGCACAGGGTCCCAAGGAGCCAAGCACAATGCAGGGACTCGGTCAGGAAACGCCTGACCCCCCCACCCCACTCCCATGGATTGGGCGGAGGAGCAAGCCCTGCTGCAGGCTCCCTTCTGCCTTGTGGAGCGCTCCTTGTCTGCCCCAGTCCCCATCCCTCCCTCTCCCAGGGCTGTCACCGCGTCACCCCGCCCAGCGCCCTGCCCGGCACCCTGCCCGGCACGCTCGGACATGCAGTGGCAGGAGCCGGCCCCGCTCCCAGGGCCCCAGCAGCCAGTGCAGAGCCCATGGCCAACGCCAGGGATGCAGGAGGGGCTGATCCTGCACCATCCCTGGGGCACCCAGGTACTGCTGCCTGGCCCGCGGCAGTCACGCAGGGACACAGGCAGCACCTTTCTCCATGAATTCGGTGATGATGTAGATGGGCTCCTCCTTGGTGACGACCGCATGCAGCTTCACCAGCTTGTTGTGCTGCAGCATCTTCATCAGGTTCGCCTCCGCCAGGAAGGAGTCCACGGACATGCTGCCCGGCTTCATCGTCTTCACCGCCACCTTGGTGTGCTTGTTGTAGGTTGCTGCGGGGCGGCACGACAGACCATTGCCAGCCTGCCCAGTGCCCAGGCACTGGGAGCACTGGATTTTGGAGCCAAAGCACCCTCTCCTGCAGACGGAGCTGCTGCACGAGGGCTGGAGACCATGCGCAGCCCAGGGCTGTCCCCAGCCCCGAGCAGTCCCTGCCTTAAGGCCAGGGCCACCTCCGCTTCCCCGTGCTCCTCTCCCACGGGTCGCTCCCTCCCTGCCTCTTCCACCCCGCCATCCCTCCACCTCCTCCATCACCTTCATCTTCCTCCCAGCTGCCTCCCTCTCGCTCTCACCCATCCACACTTCTCCGAACTGCCCGGCTCCCAGCTTCTTCTCCAGCCTCAGCGACTCCCGAGGGATCTCCCAGGCATCCTTCTCCCAGGGCTTCTGGGGTTTGGGCACGCAGCAGGGGTAGGTGAGCTTCTGGCACAGCCCATCGCTCTGCCCTGCCGGGGAGTGCCGAGAGCCGTCAGCCGGCCTGTCTCACCGGCCGCTCTGTGCTTTGAAGCGGAGCCCACAACAGCCTCCGTGGCTGTGGGGCACGTCCTGGCACCACGCGCCCCACTGCAAACACTGGGGACACGTTGAACACCAGCCATCGCAGCCCGGCCCTGCCGGCACCGCTCTGCCCTGCCGGGCATTACTGCACCGCGCCGGCACAGCCAGGGCACCAGACTGCCCAGGGAGGGGGAGTCCTGGGCACTGCGGCGTTCGGAGACACGGACACCCGTGGCTGTGACGGCCAGCAAGCCAGGCACCGTGCCAGGGGAAGGTCTGGAAGTTGCTGCACATCACAGCCGGAGCCACAGCAGGAGCCCAGCGGTGACAGGCAGCAGCCCCTTGGCCTCTGTGCGCCCCCGGCTGCCCGGCGGCTGCTCGGCTCGGGGACAGAGCCCCATCCCGGGACGAGGGGGCCAGGCAACCCGGGGCTCACCCTTGTAGTACTGGACCAGCTCCTGCAGCGTATTGAAGCTGCTGCGCGGGGAGATGTAGAAGCCGCCACTATCCAGCGTCCGGATCTTGTAATGCTTCACCGTGCCGCCCTGCACGTCGTCCCCGTCCCGCACCGACAGCGAGTAGCAGCCTGTTCGGGGAGGGGTGAGCTGCCAGCCCCCAAGCGGAGGGCACGTCCCCCCTGCGCCCCGCCATCCCGCGCTCGCGGCACCATCACCCAGCGGAGCCACGACTGCAGCGCCCATCCCCACCGTGCTGCCACCGCCCCCTCGGCCCCAGGCACGAGGCCAGCTACACCTGCACCCCAAACACCAAAACTTTGCCTCAAAGTAGCCCGTCCCCCGTCCCCACCATGGGGCTCAGACATGTGGCAGCACCACAGGCTCTTGTGGGGACACTCGCAGCAGGAGCACAGGACCCCCAGTCCCTGCCCCGCAGCAAAGCAGAGCCCCCGGGTTGGGGAGGCAGCTCCCGAGCTGCTCTGCCACGCACGTGTGGGTGAGGAGGCCCCTGCGGGGCAGCTTCTCCCCCCCACCGCGCTGCGGGCATCCCTCCAGACCTTTCGTCGTCTCGCTGTCCCGTATCATGAAGGACCCGATCATGTTTCCGGGGCCAAGGAGCTGCCGCTCCGCATCCTTCCGGCTGATGCCCTTGAAAAACCACCTGCAGCAGAAACAGATGAAGCAACGACCGCTGCCGGGGCTGGGAGAGCTAAGGCTGGCGTGGGGCAGGGCTGGGGGCAGGACATGGGGCAGGAGCGGAGAAAGCTGGGGTAGGAGAGCATGGGACCGCGCGGGGCCAGGATTTGCCACCGAGGGACGGACTCACTCCTCTGTCTCCAGCGAGTTGGCTCGGGCAACGTAGTTGCTGGGGATGAAGCCTTCGCGCCCCGTCACCAGTGACCGCGCTTGCCACCACTCCCCTGACCTGCGACAGAAACGGCATCGGGTCGGCCTACGGCACCTGGCACTGGGCGCCACCAGCTCCTCCAGGGGCAAATTCCAGAAAAAAACCCCAGCAGGGCCACGCAAGCCTTCAGGAGACCCCGGGGGGATGCTGGCAGCACTTACTCCTCCAGCACCTTCAGCCGCTCCCCTTTCTGGAAGCTCAGGTCCCCAGTGCACATCGCCTCGTAGTCGTAGAGCGCCAGCACCACGCCGTCCCCCGAGCCTGCAGCGAGGGAGCTCCCTGGGCACCCCTCCCCGTGCGGGGATGGGGCGCCTGGCCACCCCTGCTGTCTGCAGCCAGGACACCGGCCAGGACCCCCGCAGCACCCGGCGCCTCCACCTTCATCATGCCACGGCCACATCTGTGGCACATTCCTTCCAGGAAGCCCAGAGCTCCCGTCCCGCCGGGACCGGCAGCATTCGACCCAGGCTGGAGAGGACCTGGCCATGCTCCTCCCGCACGCTCCCACCCTGCGCACCCGCTTTGTGCCCCCCCTGTACCTTGCAGCTCCCCATCCTCAGGCGGGGGCACGGCCGCACCAGGGACATTGTTGGTCTGGAAAGCGGGACAGAAACCAGAGACTGATGTTGTGGGTGGAAGAGACCTGTACCCTATGGGGGTCTTAGCCCCACCATGGCCCTGGCCCCCAGCGGCGAGCGGCAGGAGGGCACCCGAGGGGCAACGCTGGCACCGCCCAAGTCGCCAACCCGGCCAGCACCAGCAACTCTGCCACCTCCCAAACACCTTCACTTTTCTCTCTCTTTTTCCGTAATTCCTTGATTCCCATCAGGTTTGCTCTGTGCCTGCCCCAGCGCAAGCTGGGCCCGACTCTGCGCTCCCGTCCCACGGCCAAGCCCCCTGCCCTGGGGCACGGGCACTGCCAGCGCCTGCAGCCGGCCCCGCTCTCCGTGCTGGCAGCTGGGGCAAGGAGAGGGGCTGAGCCCCCCGCGATGGCTCGGCCCCGTGCCCCCGGCTTGGCCGGGGGCTCCCACTCACCCTCCTGTTGGTGGCCGTGGGGTCCCTCACGTAATGGCCCTGCTGGAGGCTGGGGCCGGGGTCGGGCTCGTTTTTTATCACCTCTTGGACGCCAGCTTCCTTCGACTTCACGCAACCCATCCTGCAGCCAAGGGAGGGGAAGTGAAGCCGTTGCAACAGAGGCGAAAGCCCCGCTCCAGCCCCACTCCCAGCAGCTCCTGCCCGGCACAGCACGGTGCCAGCGCATGGCACGCGGCCGCGATGCCCACCCGGCTGCACTGCCGTGGCAGAGAGGGCTCCGCTCCCACCGCAGAGCCGAGGTCGGTGACAGCCGCAGGGCGGCAGGGCGCCTGGCAAGGGGCACGGTGGCGTGCCACGGAGCAGCTTTGCAGCCCTTCCCCGAAAAGCCCTTCCCCGGCTGGGGGTGCAGGCGCTCAGGATCATGGTGGGAAAGGGCCTCTTTGCAAAGCAGGACCCCTGTCACGGAGGGGTCCCCCGCAGCTCGGGGCTCCTTGCCCAGCACCACTGGTGCTTGTGGCCCCCCCGTCCCTCGGTGCAGCCGTGGCCCCTGTGTTGCCGTGGGTCACCGCTCTTCACTGTGCTCCCCGGCTGCTCTCTGCCAGGGTGGAGCTGCCTCGAACAGCCACCGGCCCAGGGCGAATGCAAATGCTCAACTTTCTCCAGCTCCCCAGGAAACCTCAGCAGGAAAATGTGCTGCTAGAAGCAGCGAGCACAGGGGAAAACCCCCGCAAAGGCACTTCCCTTGCCCAGAGGAGACCTCGGCACAGAGAAAGGAGAAGGTGCCAGCGGTGACAGTGAAGGAGGAAGCTCAGGGCTGAGCGAGGCTCTGCGACAAGCACAGCACCACCGGCCTCGCTGGGGGAGCAGCTGGGCACCAGCAGCACCGCCTCGCTCCCCAGGCTCTCGAGGGACGTCGCTGTCACATCCCAGCCACCCTATGGTCCCTTGTCCTTGCCAGTGTGCCAAAGCCTGGGCCAGCCCCGCTCCCCAGGGCAGAGCAGGAGCAGCAGCGGTGGCCCCAGACACCACGTCCCCCTTGCCAGTGGTGCCCGGGGCTCAGGCTTGGGGCCAGCTGCTGGCAAAGCCCAGCGCCGGATCCATCCTGGCAAACCCACACAGAGCCTGGCTGAAACTCGGCCGTGGCCTGTGCCGGCACCGCGGCAAGTGTTTGCTGTGCCCGTCCCATACTGGGTCGCAGCATTTGGCCCTACAAAGCACAAACATCTCTGGGGGGTCCGAGAGTCCCGCAGCCACCCAGCCCCCCGGCATCCCGTCTCACCGCTGCACGCACCGACCGTGTGCCTGCGGCACGGTGCCGAGGCTGCCAGCACAGGGAACGCCGGTGGGAGCAGCCCCTCCTGGTGCGTCCCACCCCGGAGAGCCGTGTCCCACAGCCCGTGTGGCTGTCCCCAGCCATAGGGACCAGGTGGGGTGGGGGGAGCCCATCGCTCCCAGAGTGCGGCTGCCCGCTGCCCCGCGCCCCCGCAGCCCCGCGCCCTCGCTGGCGGGGCGGGCAGTGGCGGGTCCCCGACAGCCCCTGCAAGGCCACCGGCGGGGATCACCTCCCCGGGACCGCACCGTGCCCCCCCGGGACACCCCGCCATCGCCNTGCCGGTGCCGGTCCCGCAGCCGGGGCTGCTGCCGCCGCTGCGCTCCGCCCGGCAAGGCCCCGCCCCTCCCGGTGAGGCCCCGCCCCCCGGTGCCGTCCCGGGGCCGCGGGACCCCCCGGGTCCGCCGGTGCTGCTCTGGTACCTCCCTGGACCGGCCCTGGGGGCCCAGAGCGGGATGGGAGCGGGGACCCCCGTCACGCACCGAAGGGGCCCCCCCGGTCCAGGACCCCCGCGGAGCGAAGGCAGCGGAACCAGCTTTGGGGGGCGCCCGTGCTGCCCTCAGGGACGGCCCGGCCCGGCCCCGCGGGGACCCCGCTGCCATCGGGGTCGCTTTTGCGTCCTCCCGATGGGTGCCAGAGCCCTTCCCTCCACCCGCGGCCCCGCTGCCCCCGGGAGCCCGGGGGGATTTGGGTCCCGGCACCCCGGAGCAGCCCCCGGGCTGTTTCCTCGCCCGGCGCGGGGCCGTGGGCGGCGGTGGGGGGCGCGGGGTGAGCGGAGGCCGCCGCGGTGTGAGCCTGGTTCTCTGTCCCCGGGGAGGAGAAAAGAGGAAACCCGCGAGTGCTGCCCCGTGACGGGGTGCAGGGCAGGGGGTGCAGGGCAGGGGGGGTGCAGGGCACGGGGCTCACACTGTGCAGCTCAGCTCGGAGGGTCCGGGGGGCCATGGGCTTTGCTGTGTCTCTCCTGGCCCCGGTGTTCCCGTGCCAAAGCTGCTCCCGGGGCCCCTCTCCAGCCCCACAGCGCTCCAGCCTTTGCTCTGGTTCACCCAGAGCACCCCTGAATTTGGGACGGGGACGGCAGCAGCAAAGGGACCCGGGGCTCCGCCCTGACACCGACCACCGCGGGCAGGCACGGCCGGGCCCAGCCCCTGCCCTGGCTCAGGAGCGACAGAGCAAGCAGCCAGGCCTCGGAGCGCTTTGCCTGCATGAGGATTTGCATATGCAAATTTTTTAAGAGGAAAAATAAGTTGCTGCCGGTAACCCCGGCACCTGCCTGCCCACGCACTGGCCAGGGGCTGCAGCGCTGTCCTGCAGCCCCCACCGAGGGACAGTGGCTGGGGGACATCGGCTGGGGGCTGTCGGCTTGGGGGACAGTGGCCATGGGACATCGGCTCAGGGACATCGGCCGTAGGACATCGGCCAGGGGACATCAGCCAGGGGACATGGGCCAGCGGGGAGCGCAGCCCCGTCCCTCGGCGGCGGGAGGGCTGCAGGGCGGCGCTGCAGGAAGCTGGGTCCCGGGGCAGGGACTTCCTTTTGTGAAACACCCGCGGCCCCGCAGCTGGCCGGGTGTCGCAGGGACGTCGCTCACGGAACAGGGGACGGCTGCCTGTGGCATGGCCTGCATCTCAGCGTCCCCCAGGCCCCAGCCCTGCCCCGTGCCGGGGCGCTCGGCAGCAGGATGGGGGACACTGCACTGGCAGCCCCTGCTCAGAGCATCTCCGGGGCTGTGAGGGCTCTCGGGTGCTTTCCCCATGTTGGAAGGTGAATGCTTTACCAGGGTGCGCCCAGGCCGGCAGCGCAGGCAGCAGTGGGTCAGCTGTGGCCACCAGCCCCCCCATCCCAGCACACCATCGCTGGCCCCCACATTGCTCTGAGCTCCCCGGGGTCCCGCGCTGCCAGGAGCACCCCCTGCACGGCGACCTGCGTGTGGCACCAGGGTGGGCGGGGGTGCCTGGCCCAGCAGTTGGCACGGTGCCTGGCAGGGCTGCGAGCAGCCCCCCCGCCCCAGCTTGCCCCCCGCCACAGCAGCCCCCCCACACCAGCATGGCCTTTCCCTGGGGAAGAACCTGCTCCACTCCCAGCCCTGGCGTTTAATTACAATCTGTAGAAATTACAGCACACGGCATTGCCGGCCAGGGGCTCCCCCCTGCCACAGCTGCCCTTCGATGCCATCAGCCCTGCCGAGAGCTGCCAGGGCGGTGCAGAGCCCCTGTCCCCTCTTGCAGTGACAAAGGGGGGGACAACATCCCCCGTCCCAGGCACTGGGGCAGAGCTGGGTACCTGGCAAGTCTGGGCTTGGAGGTTGCAGCACCACATTGGCGAGCAGGGAGGGGACCACTGGGTTTCGGCACTCCCTCACAGGTAGTTGTCCTCTTCCTCCTCCTCCTCTTCCTCGTCCCGTGCCAGCGCCTCGATGTCATGGGTGATGTCCGTGATCATGCGGTTGAAGGACTCGGACTCGGAGCGCAGGGACCAGCTGTCGTAGCTGCGCACGGCCGAGGCTGACGTGTTGCTCATGCTGCGCTTGATGCGGCCGAAGCTGTCGGTGAGGATCCCACCCTCCCGGATGCCGATGCTCTCCAGGAAGGTCTCAAAGTACCCGATGTCTTGGTCGGGGATGAAGGGCCTCATTCCTGCCATGGCACCGTGAGCCTCAGGGTGACCCAGTCTGGGTGGGCAGCGCTGGGGCGCGATGCCGGCCAGCCCCGCCGGCTGCTTGCAGGGGGGCTCATCCCATCCCGTCCCCCGCAAGCAGTGAGGTCCCAACACCCCCCACAGCACACGCAGCACCAGCACCCCGTCCCCAAGGGACGCACGGACATCACCAGGGTGACACGGTGACACAGGGTGGCTGCAGCGGGAGCCCAGACACTCACCCAGGAGGAGGAATTTCCTGCGGTCCCCGTAGAGGCGCAGGAGCTCGGCGCAGTACTCCTGCACCGGCGTGCCCAGGCGGTACTCGCGGAGCAGGAGGGCGAACTGCTGGATCTCCTGTGGCGACAGCTTGTTGCGCAGCTGCAGGGACACGGGGACAGGTCGGGGCTGGGGACACCGGCAGCGCACAGCCTCGACCACCCCACTCCGCACCCCACCGGCTGCTCCCCAGTGCGGGGGGCTCAGACCTGCCCACCCCACCCCTCCGCAGTCGCTGGCACAGAGCAGGGCCCCTCGCCCGTCCCCGCGCCCGCACCGTCACCATGTAGTCCTGCAGCTGCTCCAGCCCTGTGCTGCTCTGGTCGCTGCCGCTGCAGGCGGTGGCCAGGCTGTGGTGGGACCGGTGGAAGGAGGGCGAGGAGGCGCCGCTGTAATACGCTTCGAAGGTCTCGTGGGAGCCATTGCTGCAGGAGGACGGGGGTCAGTGGGTCCTGGCACCCCTCATGTGCCCGCCTGCCCCCCCGCTGCACAGCACCCACCGTCGGGCAGGGACGTGTAGCCGGGACAGGCACCCACCCCAGCGCAGGGGCACCCACCCCGCTGCAGGGGCACGTTGCGGGGAGCCAGACTCACAAGGAGCTGCAGCAGCTGAAGTCGGCATCGTAGCCGTACGTCCCGTCCGTGCGGCAGCTCTCGCCTGGGGATGGAGAGCCGAGGTCTGAGAGTGGGGCCAAGCCTCTGCCATGGCACCTGCCCCCGGCGCTGTGCCCGCACACCCCTGCCCGGCAGGCCCGTGCCGCCCCGCTCGGCATCCCCGTGCCCGGCCCCAGCCACTCACTCCTGCTGGAGAGCCAGGGCCGCGTGGGCGTGGAGGTGTAGTGGTACCCGGCGCGGTCCACGCACTCGATGCTCTGGTCCCCGTAGATGATCTGGAAGACCTGGCAGATGAGCGCGCAGGACTCCTCGGCGG
>VYZW01035630.1:1873-15873 GCA_013401315.1 Balaeniceps rex | reverse complement strand
ATGAAAACGGGGATGGGGCAGCTGTCTCAGTTGTGCATAATTAGATTTTTATGCATGCTGATAGTATAAATATGAACAACCACTCATTTATGGGACAAAGGAACAGAACACACTAAATACGATGTGTCAGGCTCAAGGCTGCGGAGCTGTGCTAGCTTAGCCAGGNTTTTTTTGTGTTTTCTTTTAGTTTTTGTTGTTTTTTTTTTTTTTTTTTTTTTTTTTTTTTTTTTTTTTTTACGTAACAAATTAATTTTTCCATTTTGGCATTTTAAAAGGAATTTAATAGTGGCCTATTAGTTGGGTGTTTTGTGGGAAGAAGGCAAAGAAAAGCTGTTACCCTTTCTTGCTGGAACATCTTTTTAACCTTGTACCAGGAGTGAACCTTTATTTCCAAGATTAACTTCAGTTTTCATAAGAATAGTTCTATGTGTTTTTTTTTTCCTTTGTCAAGTCATTTTCTAAAGAACCCAACAGGTACTTGTTGAAACTCCGGATCTGAAACTTTGTTTGTATAGCTTTTTGTTATGAGAAACCTATCTTTATTTTCTTTAAACTTCGTTGGTAAAAGCTCGGGTTTTGGCTTACAAAAGCTTATATACTGATATTAGAGAGGCATGCAGCATAAAAATGCAAACTCTCTCTCACTTGAAATAACAATTTATTTTTAATTTTGTTTAGAAATCTAGGCATTCTAGACATCAGATAATAAATGGAAAATTCTTTTCCTGCTTCACTTATGAAGTTATGTCCCTTACAATTGATACCTGTGAATATAGAAATATCCTGTCACTTCATCATCATCATCACCATCATAAAGCATCACAATCATAAAAATGTTAATTTTTATTGTAGAATTGAAAATCAGAAGTGATAAGCATTTGATAATAATCTATTATCTGTTTATCTTAACGTTATATTAATTTGTTGGGTTCAAATTTTCTCATGCATTGAAGAAATAAATAGGAGCACCCTGGATCAAACATACAGCATGTTTTTTTTCAGGGTCATAAGAAATGGGGGAAGACATTAATCCTAGAAAGAGATTTTTTTTGTCCCCAATGAGTACTGAAAAGTACATTTACCTGATATAAATTTAAAGGTCTTGTGGATCCAACTGATTATTTTTCCAATATAGATGTTTTCAGAAGAATATAAAGATATGGATGTGTCCAGTACATTGATTTTCTGGGCATTCCAGGGTGTATAGAACTGCTAAATATCCTCCTACCATGTTATACGTATTCCATCTGGCATCCACACTGCCTCATTAGAAATGGCCTGTTCACTTTAGATGGTGGACAGTATTTTGCAATTAGTTCTTTCCAGGTGAATGTGTCAAATGCAAAAAAGAACCAATCACATCTGTGATTATTTATCACTATTGAGCAGGAGATTTTTATTGCTTAAAGGGTCATAACTTTCTCTTTAAAGTGACATGAAGGGCAAATTTGATTAAATTAACCATTTATGATTTACTATACTTCTATCAACCCAGAAGGTCTCCTGAAAAGCAACTATGTCTACTATGTGCTCTGTGTTTTCTTTAACCATAATTTACCACCCATATGAGAGTACAGTGTAAAAAGAAGGAATCATAACTTTTGATATCAAACCACTATTATTATTCAGCTGTTAATAGGTGAGAAGTAATATCTGGTCCGTTATATATTGATACAAAAGTTGATTAACCATATGAAAAAGTAGGTCCTCATAATAATAGTACACCAATATATCTTATGCTGCTGTTATAAATATCCTGACAGAAATTAACAAAGCAAAGGTTTGATTGCTATGTTTTCATCATTGCTAGATTACCGTAATAGCTTTGAATATATCAGTGGCATCTGTAGCAAAAAAATTTACAAGGAAAGGAAAAAATTTCTGTTTTCTAGAAAAGTTATAACCCTGATCAAGGAATATTGTAAATAGTGTGCAGAAAAAGGCACCACAGAAGCAGTTCTGTACACTCATTCCTTTTTCATATTCACTGAATAAGAAAAAGCTTTGAGGCTAAACCTTGCACAATATCTATATAGACTCTTCTGCAGCCACAGCCATGGTTACTCTGCGTTTGTACATGTTCTAAATGAAGGAGAAGCAATTGGGGCTTTTATTTTGAGTCTGTGTCATGACCAAAGTTTATCTCTTGCATTGACGTCAGAAAGATTTTATTTGGTTGAAACACTAGAATCAGAGTTACACTATATTTGTCTGATTGTAAAATAGTCAGTAAGCTGAACTCTAAGGAATATCTTGTTGTTTGACTTATACCACAAATGCAATAGTTCAGAACTGACTCAGATTTCTAAAAAGAAAATATTTGAATAATAATGTGTAACTACTCTTAGTTAAAATATCTAGCACTTACAATTTAATCTTTAATTTCTTGATGTGAAAAACCTCCATGTATTTCTAAGACTATAGTTAAAAAGAAGTTAATAACCCAACAGCACATTCTAAATGAGCAATTCTTAATATTTTAACATGAAAGACTTTAGACTAGAATCAAAGAACATTAGTCACTTCCAAAACTTCATATCAATATATGAACAGGTAATTTAAATTTACATAAATATAAATTATGTATGTGTGTCCATATACATACTTATAATAAAAAATCATAACTTATGATGTTCTGCCACTGATAAGAAAGATTCTGACTGGTATTTAGGCTATTATACTTCTTCTGAGTAAATACATCAACATTTCAAATTACTTAGAAAACAATAAATCTCAACCTCGAATAAGTTCTAGTACTTTGTTCTCGTATAGGTCTCCAAAATAAATTAAAATCTCCCAGGTCATTAAGTACTTTTATGAATATAATTAATTCCTAATGTAATATTGTATCACGAAAGCATTTTTGAACTGATGTGTTGTGGGAAAGCTGATTTCACCCTCCACTGCTAACAACTTACCCACTCTCTTGGATAAGTCAGCAATGGAGCAGCTGACCCAGGAAAGCAGTCACCTTAGTGTCTGGGTCTAGTAAGTATATTTGCTTTCCAGACTGTCAGCATCCTCTCTCAAGCTCTGAAACACTATGGAAGTTTTTGCTGATCTTCAGGATGCTGACACACTGTCAGGGGAAACTTTAGTTCAAGAGAGTACGAAAGTATGTGCTGGAGCTATATCAAGGAAGGTAGTAGTCATTACTGGATTTCCATGAGACTTAATGTCAGGTTAAGCATGTGGTTATGCAGACTTTTTTTCCTGAGTAGAGCTTCCCTGGCACAATCATATGGCTAAGGAGCTGCTTGGGGCGTGCCTGAGAGGCTCAGGAAACCATGAGTGCATTGGGAGGGTTGGTGGCACTTAAACTGTCACTGCTGCCCTACAAAGGACTCAGTCTCACTTTCTGCGCAACGGAGATGATCAGAAGACGTATTGTCATTGCACAAATTATTTATGTTAAAAAATTACATAATTGAAAATCTTTCCCACCATTTCTTCCTTATACTTGCTCATTTAGACTTGCCAGAAAGAATATTCTGCAGGCTCATAATGCTGCACTGCTTGGCGTGGGGCTGATACTGCAGGCATCTTGCCTACGGAGGAAGTTAGTTGCAAAACATGTAGTTCGCTGCAAAGTAGAGATGGAGAAAGGTATTAAAATACAAATGTGGCACTACAGAATGGGAAGATGAACCACTAAAATGTGCAGCCTGGGCTTATTTTGTGACAGCTGGGAACCTGTATCTCTGCTGAAGGACCCAAGGATGTTCCCAGCTTCAGCAGCATCCCAGCCCCTTGTTAGACATGTGGTCTGCTCCCAGGTGTCTGAGAGCTTAGGTGTAGCTACATATCTCAACTAATCAAGTATGATTTACACAGTCAATGAATCTGTTAACACTTTGCTGTAATTAAAAATAAAATACCTGTATAGCAAAACTTTTCCTTATAGATATAAAATATAGATGTAGATAGATATAGATATATCCCAGGGGGTATCGATAAAATTATTTCTTGCTTGTTTGTGTAGGAAAGTTACTGAAAAGTTTGGATTCACATATATCATTAATGGCCAACAAATACATGTAAGAGGTAAATTACAGAAGTCAGTATATACTCTTTCCTTCTCCCTCACTGTCTTGGCTATTCTGAACCTGTAAGATAAACAAAAGCCAGATTTTTACCTCTGAGTCATCAGAAGGAGCTCACATAAATACAAAAGCCTTCCAAAACTGATAGAAACATATTGACATTGGCAAAAATGTTCAGTAATTGTTTCAGTGATGCCAAATATTTAAGGCCTGTCCAAAGGCAAGCATGTGTTGTGTTGAAAATATGTCATAGCTTGATACTCTGTTGGTTTCAGTGAAATGATCATTTCATATACTGCTGGAAAAATAAAAGGCACTGTTAAGATTTTAAAAAAAAAGTTGTGATAAATAACACAGTAATTATCAACCATTTGTTCTACATAATAAAAGATAGGAATAGTGCATATGCCTACACATAAATACATTGCCCGCATATATTCTGTTATGAATAATGAGTGATTATGTAGATTGAATTTACCCAAGTGTGTATATATATGTCCAAAAAACCATCTCCATGTGAGGAAGAACTATCCAGGTGAAGAAGGATTTAGTGGCATCTAATTCTGGTCCAATCACTGATATCAGAAATTAAGAGTGTCAAAGCTCTGTCTTGTGTTCCAGATTCTCCGAGAACTCCAGCCGGAGCCTGTTCTAGATTCCCAGCTCCAGCTGGCCAGGGGTGGCTCTGGACTGCATAAAACTGACACCTTAATGAGATTCATTCTTCTAGTTAAAAAGAAAGATTATACTTTTCAGCCATCCTTGTAAACAGCAATCCGTAGAAGTCCATATTTTAAGGATTGCTAATGTTTTCCAAGCCATTCCAACAATTAGCTGTCAAATTTAAAGGCAAAATAAGTTATTAAGATAAATATCTCCCAATGGGTATGTAAAATAGAAGGATCTTTTATTTCTACATTTAACAATATTTTAAGTTATTTTAGAAACCACTTTTCCAGTTACAAATTTATGAGTAAATCATACAGAAAACTAATCCATGTGCTTAAACCAGAGCAGTTTCTTGGAATCCAACACAGTAGGGTCAGTAGATCACATTAGATAATAATGCAGGTCGTACAGTGTGTGAATGACAGGAAAAAAACACCCATATTTTAGTCTAACATGTCCATCATTACAGCTGTTTTCTTTGTAATTTTAGCTTTTCTATGCTTTCTCCTGACCTTCTACTTAATTTGTTTCTTTGTTTGCTATGGTGTCTGATTGCTGCTTGAAAGCTTTAGGTGTTAAATTATTAAAATATTATTAAGTGACTGTAGCTGAAAATTAGTGTTATAATTTTCTCAGGGAGATCTGAAATTTCTTTTGAAATTGAAGTAATACTTTTTGTAGGCAAGATATTTTTCATCTGATACACATGCACACATATGCATATACATGTATATATTCTGTAAACTGGTCACGATATTTTTGTCTTCATAATCCCATCCCATACAATTAAATGTATCTTAATATAAATTACAAAATAACATCTCTCTCATTACAGAATGCTATTCTGCAGTCTGAGCAGTATCTAAATGATGGTTTGATTTATATTCTCATCACTTAACCTCTTAGAAAGAAAAATATAAAACTCCCAAATGCTAAAAAAAATTTACAACTTGCAGCTAAATGGCCACTTTAAAAGCTTTTTTCCTCCATCAAAAATGTGCAAAGCTTCTAGTTCATTGTGTAACTGAAGGTCAGTGTGACTGATGGCTGCACTCTAGAAGTTACTGTGCTATATAGTGCCACCATGAAAAGACAAGCATCAATCTATGTTTTGGCTTTTTAAGGTACATTTGCATTAACAGGAACCTCATGCTCAGGCTGGCACTAGAGCAAAGAATAGAGAGATAAGCATGTGTTGGGGAGGGAGGGATCCTGTGTTTTAATAAGCAGTTTCTAAAATAATTCTTCCAGCTGTTCATAAAATTGAATACCCACTTCATGTGTCAGTGTCGTGGTTTAGCCCCACTCGGCAACTAAGCACCACGCAGCCGCTCGCTCACCCTCCCCCTCCCCGGTGGGATGGGGGAGAGAATCGGAAGGGCAAGAGTAAGAAAACCCACGGGTTGAGATAAGAACAGTTTAATAATTGAAATAAAATAATAATAATAGTAATAATAATAATGATAATAATAATAATAATAATAATTGTAATGAAAAGGAGAACGAGAGAGACAAACAAAACCCAGGGAAAAGAAAACAAGTGATGCAACCGCTCACCACCCGCCGACCGACACCCAGCCAGTCCCCGAGCAGCGATCGCTGCCCCCCGGCTAACTCCCCTCGGTTTATATACTGAGCATGACGTCATATGGTATGGAATAGCCCTTTGGTCGATTTGGATCAACTATCTTGGGCCGTGCCCCCTCCCAACTTCTTGTGCACCTGGCAGAGCATGGGAAGCTGAAAAAGAAAGTCCTTGACTAGTCTAAGCATTACTTAGCAACAACTAAAACATCAGTGTGTTATCAGCATTCTTCTCATGCTAAATCCAAAACACAGCACTATGCTAGCTACTAGGAAGAAAAGTAACTCTAACTCAGCTGAAACCAGGACAGTCAGGGAGCAGCAGGCATAGACTGCTTTGCAAGGGAGGGTGAGCTGGGAGTGGAGGGTAGCCGTAAGGCGGGATGTCTTGTTTGAAGTCTGTATATTTTTTCCTATTGTTCTTCATAGTAGTAACGAATGAGAGAGTGGTCTAACAGCAGGTGCTTATGAAGATTATATGAGAAACATATTTAAAATAATTTCTTGTGAAATTTTGTTTTCTGTTTTAGCCTTTTATTTTTGGTGGTGGCAATTCGTGCTACTAACACTAAGAAGTTCCAGCAAAACTTGTCACTGCAGAAATCACACGCAGCTGAAAATAGACAGTATTTCTGTTTGGGCCTGTAACTTTTTACTTAAAAATGACACCCCATCAATCTTAAAGCATGAAAGTTAGACACATGATCTGCATGAGTGGTTTGGTGGGTTTTTTTTGGTTGGTTTTTTTTTTTTTTTTTTTTTTTTTTTTTTTTTGGTGGGGGGAATCTAGTTTTCACCAGCCTTTGGGAGAATTAGAGAATTAGAGAACTTCATGATTGTACTCTGAAAAATCCTGCTTCTTATCTATCATTTTATTAGCTCATTATGTTACAAAGAACATGATATTTTTCTTACTGCAAATTTAAGCATATTTTCTTGAAGGAACAAGGCTATTCTAATATTATCCTTTATTTCAGTGTATCAAAATGGCTCGATGGACAAAGTCTGGTCATTGAAAAAAAATCCTTTAAGTAGCTATGTATGTGAATGAAGTAACTAATACGAGATTAAACGTGCATATATATCTTTGGTATAGCTCTAGTGGACTAAAGGAAGATGAGATGACTAAATATCCCATTGTTAAGATGAAACTGCTCCCTTTCAATGCTTTTTTATTTCTTTTCCAATTACATTTTTTTCCAAGGTTTTGTTGTGGTCTTTTTTAATGGGGGGGTGTTGGGGTTTTTTTCCCCAATTTGGTGGAGTGAGAGGCTGGAGATGCAACCATTTTTGTTTACCAAAACAGGTAATTTTTTAGCTAAAGTTTTTTTGAGATATTTAACAAGATATTGTAGATATTTTTTTCCTGTGATATTTCTGATGTAGATAATGATTTATTATAGTTTACACTTGGTTAACAAAATACTGTACTAATTTTGAATGAAAATTAGTTTATAGACAACCAAGAGACAGCCTTCTCAGGGTGGACATACTCCAATTATGTAATGAAACACAGTGAACATTTAGGAAAAGTACTGAAAAATCTTTGCTTTATTATCTGGGATATTTCTAGAGACTTGGTTGGAAACTGACTTCTATCTATCCCTCTACCCTGTATACATCACATATTGGTATCTCTACTCCTGTTTAAAGTGTCCTGTAGTAGTTACAGATGGTTGTTATGGTGGTGTTTGTCAGCAGTCTTAAGGCCACATAGAGATAGTCATGAAGTTCTCGCTCTGCTAAAGCTATTCTTTCAAGTTTTAAAAAAACCCCATCACCAACAAAAAACCCCAAACCCCCAAAACATGTCTCCCCCCCATGCCCAAGTGGTAAAAAGATGGCACTTCTTTTAAAACTCTTCAGAGTAATAGATCACATATAAGTCACTTTACTTTTGAAAAGTGTCTCAGAGGAATGTTTCCTATGAGAAATCCCTGAAGGAATAAAAAGTCTTTTCGTTTCAAACTGGAAAATAGTACTTACAAAATGCAGTCAATCTGTCTATTCCCTAGCCAACAGTTGCCAACAGATCCACATACCCTACAAGTAAATCAGGTTCAAGAATTCTCTCCAGCTAAATAAAGCAAATTCAGTTGTAAAACTGGATTTCTTAGTGAATATTTTCTCTTATTGGTAATATGGTTGTCATATGGGATCTCAGCTTTAGCATTCCTCCAAGGTGCAGCATCTTCACCAGTATTATACTGGTGCATTAGAGACATAAAAGAAAGAGTCTTGCACACTAAATTCATAATTCTGCTTCCACAGCACCAGAATGATTTTAGGTGCCGGACTTTAAATAACCATCCTAACTATAACACTAGGGGGATTTTCCCGTATTAACAACATTTTGCCTTCTGGTAGTATTCTTATGCTGTGTAAACTTTTAAGTTTCTGTAAGTGGCTTTCTTTCCTTTTTCTTTCCTTTTCCTTTTCCTTTTCCTTTTCCTTTTCCTTTTCCTTTTCCTTTTCCTTTTCCTTTTCCTTTTCCTTTTCCTTTTCCTTTTCCTTTTCCTTTTCCTTTTCCTTTTCCTTTTTCTTTTTCTTTTTCTTTTTCTTTTCTTCTTTTTTCTTTTTTCTTTTTTCCCCTCCCCGGTGGCACTCTAGAGTTCTAGTATCTCCCTACATTCCTACCTATTGCTTGCTTACTACAAGAAACCATGGTTCATAGAACAACACTAACTCTATTGGCTAGCCTAGTAGGTTATTTCTGAGTAGTCAAAAATTAATTTATTGCCATCCTTTGTTAACAAATGGTAGCAGGAAGTCTAGTTATAAGTATGGTTTGTTTTTTTGGAAACCCTAGGCAGTTGATGAGGAGAAGCAGTAGGAACAATGACTTGCCAAGTTTTTCCTAAGTTATTACCAAGTGTGAACACCTTGATCTCATCTCAGAATGTGTTTCTACTTTAAAATACAGCATCTATCTACTCCAATATTTACAGCATCCTATTAAACTCCCAACAGTTTTGCCCAGGATAAGTCTATGTGGAGACAGCACTAATCAAAAAGCCAGGGAGTAAATAGGTTTTGCCCAGCTCAGTTTTGGGGTATTCCTGCTAGCTTTCTCCAGGATGAAGTTCTCCTGATAAGACTCTACTAGGTTTTTATTTTCTGCCTTCTACAGTCCTTCCCTACTGTCCCATCATGTTTTGTTATCTGAAACCTCTTCTACATACTTCTGTATCAAATCCCTGGGTATGAAGCTCATAAATACTGCCACTTGCTTGCCATAAAAAGACCACTCAGAGTTGCAACATGGCTCACTTTTAGAGACTTCAAAATGAAACTCCCTTCCTATCACATACACACCAACAGCTGCCTCTTAGGGCCAAAGCAGCATCACAACAGATCAGAGGTCCCCTAGGGCCTTTGTACCACTTCTCCTCAAGTTCAGTCATTGCTCCTTGGGTCAGATGCTCTTTTACAAACTTCTGGTAGCAATGGTATTGCAATGGCTAATGGTTTGTTCTGTAGGTATTTGTTCAGCTGTACAACTTTCTTAGAAGACATAAGGAGTAAAAGGCTCCATAAGTTATGCTTTGAGCTGATGACTGGAGCATATAAAACACATTAATGTTGCACATCTTTATCTGACTGTTGAGAGATAAATATCAATATTACTCATTGACAAGATAGTAGGCTCATTACCAGTTGTTTAATTATGGTATTTGAATAACCACTTCCATCAGTCCAGAAGAATGTAAGAGTCTTCTTTGTAAACATAGCTACTTCTGATAACATGTAAGCATTAGCACCGGGTAGGTCTGCATGTTGTGTACTAGATGTTCTAGGAAATTCTAGGTATTTTTATTCTGTATCTTTTATTCATCATAAAAAAAATAATTAAAGGGTAAAAAGCATCCTACTCGGTATAAGTGACTAGTATTTAGTATTCTGTACTGGATAAAAAAGGCCTTTTTTAATATATATTTCAGGAAATAATGAAAGAGTGTGACATTTTATAAAGCTTTTCAGTGCATGGAATTCCCAAAGAACCTTAGTTTGCAATCAGAAGTACATTGAAATAGATGTACTTTTGGGGTGAAGTGCCCTCTGCCAGCAGAAACTACAGCAGAGTAGCTGAACACAGTATAACATAACAAGAAATGAAGACTATCCATCCAACTAGAGCTACAAAGACAGGCAATTACCCAAGTATATTTTGATTGAGGCCACTGGGCACAGTAACTCTACAGTTTTGAAAGACTAATGACCAGTGATACAGCAAATTAAATTTTGTGGCCCCAATAACTGCACTCAAATATAATTTTAATTAAAGTATAGATTTGAACTCAGTGTTTCCTTGGAGACATTATAGCCTTCATATCTAAGGTCAAAACATCTTAGCATGTGGAAAATAATCTGTCTCATTGCTGCAACAGGATGTAAACATTTTGCCAATTACGTGTTCCTGGAAAAGATGAAAAGGTAGTAATTAAAGAGAAAAAGAAGCTCTTGATTGTCTCTCTAAGCACTAAGAGGAGAAAATGCCTCTTGAAAGCATTTAAAGGCTAAGTGTTAATGTGTTAAGGGACCATTCATTTTTAATTAGGTTACAATACACGGGATGCTGTATATCAGACATCACTGATTGCTGAATGCTAATAATTAGAGTTTGTATTACAGAGCACATAGTAAGGAAGAGACAGCTTAGTTTGCAGTTAGTGTCTGGTTTTTGTTTGCTCAGCTAATGGTTCCATCCAAATTTGATGTTTTCCATTCACTAATCGATATAAAAAAACCTGTATTCCAAATACAATAGCTGGGTTTCAGGATTAAATTTCTACATTCACAAACTGCTTCTGCTTTCTCTGAGGACATATCATATGGAATTGTTAAACAGAATAATTTTTAGAATTTGTTTACCACACTACCCCCGACTATTATTGTTTGAAAACATCTGCATGAGATAGTAATGCAATATTTGTATGATATACAAATCAGAATGCCTTTAACACACAGTTAATTGCACACACATATTCTGTAGCATATCTATTAATCCATTGTGAGATTATACCTGTTAACTCTTATCTAAATAAATTCTATTGGATTTATTTTGCTAGAGCAATTTTTATAGTGAATCAACATAGTTTCTTACTCTAAGCTGCTGCCTGGGAAAAAATAATTACTGAGAAAGGCTTGTCTCAGGGATAGTATATAGGAATCATTAAGCATGCTAATGAGAAAAGGATGAGGAAAGCAAAGTGCATTTTTGCAATTGGAGAACACTGGAGGAGAGGTCAGTCAAAAGAAAATGGAAATGTTTTGCGTTCAGGTAGGTGGGGTATGGGCTACATCATTGGCTTAATCAAAATCAGCCACGTAGGAAGTAAGGCCAATGCACTTGCCTAATTAGCCTTGAAGATGTAGATGGAGACAGAAGCAGCAGACATGTTGGTATGATAAAGAATTCTCCTGCCCTTTATCCTGAAATAAATCAGAGCAGCCGAAGTTAGCAAATTTGAAACCCTTTCAAACGTCATACAAGAAGAGAATCTGACCTTAATATTTTGTCTCCTCTTCAATGCTAAAAAAAACTTGCCACAACAAAAGCAAAATTTTAGGCTCCAACTGCATCCTTGTCCTCTCTGTACAGCTTTGTCCAGGCAGTTGTACATCATCATGATCTAAACTTCAGAATAATCTGTTTCCTTTAAGGAGGGCAGCCGCATCTGGCTTTTGGGAAACGAGATTTTTGAGAATTCTGCCCACGCTGACTTCTGTCTAAGAATATTTTCTTGCTTTATGCAAGAGTGGGGCCTGCAACTCCATAATTAAAACAATTATTTCAGAGGTTGTCTTCTCTTTCAAGTGTTGATTACTTTGTATGAGATGGCATTTATGAATTTGCGACCTCTATCCAAAGCTCCTTGTTTTGGAAATAAGATCAAAGAGGTTTATACATCTCTCAAAGACCAAACTTATATACTCAATCTGTAAACAAAAATAAGTTGATGTATTTTAATCAAAATACCAATCTTAATAATGCCAGACAGATTTGAAATATTTCAAGATGGGACCTAAACTATATGGAAAAGATGTTTTATTCAAATGCTGCACATATGCCTAACCCGTAATTCCTCATAAATCCTGTTGATAGGAGATATCAGTGGGAGAGGAGTAATATCAGAACTTCCACAGTCATGGCTTAGACATTTTGAAGTTTAAAATATCCACATACTAATTATTAGTAAAATAACCATATATAACAATTTCACTAGAAAACCCACAATACTTGCAGGAGGTTCTTAATATTTTCATGTGATTTTATTTCATCTTACACACAAGAATACTTCTGCCTTAACTGACACCTTTAAAATTAATGAATGGGCTGACATTTTCTCTCCCGGGGTCGAGAACTTTCATGCTCTGTGAGAAATGTCCTGTGATTCTTGGTATCAAAATCTTCTGAAAGACCTGGTTAATATATGTATCAGATAATGACAAAGATTTCTCATTTAATGGCAATGACAAAAATCTATACAGAGTTATTTCTTCAAGCAGTCTTGGAATTTAAACATGATCTGAGTCACCTGTGCATGATCACTTATGCTTGCTTTAAAATTGGATTTTTATACTTCTGGTTGATTCTTTTCTTTCCCTGTTGGAGAATTACTGTCTCCATCTCTCCTTATAATTCAGTTTGACCTCATATCTTAGTATAATCATAGGTACATATGTCATCTAAACATAGCCACTGAAATTGTATCTGGATAATTTCTAAAATATGAGTCCCAAAATTTGTGTAAATTTAAAATAAATTATACCATTAATCAACATATATTTATGAGATACTGATGTCATTTCAAATAAGGAGAGTGAAAACGAGGTTAGCAAAAGAACCCCTTTCTCTTGCTCTATAAAGCATCCCTGGCCTAACAATGACCATCTGGTAGCAATAAAGTGCAAGAAGACTTTTTGTTTGTTTGTTTGTTTTCTGGAATGAAAAGCTGTTACATTTATTGCAATAGATTTCAATTTACCAAATCAAAAATACATTCTGATGAGCAGTTTTTAAAAGCAAACTAGTGATAAGGACACAATCTCATTTCATTTGGGTCATCATTATTCAGATAAAGTATACTATATTATCCAACATTTGTAGAGGAACTCCCAACAGAGTTCACAGATACATGGGAAGTGTCAAAGTTTACACAGCTGCATTTTTTCATTAGACATTAGATATAACATATCTTCCTTAGTTTGCTCAAACTATTTCACCTATTCACAATACCAGCCCACAGACTTCCAGTTTTCATTACATGACTTATTAGTTCCTGTTAATACCTTTGTCTGAGGGGCTGGAATTTCAATCCCAGGATGAATATTTCCACTAGCATAACAACTGTTTTCAGTTTATACCTGAAATGTGCCCTGNACTGAAAGAGTGTAGATTTATATTGGACATAAGGAAGAAATTTTTTCCAGAGGATGGTGAGACACCGGGACAGGTTGTCCAGAGAAATTGTGGATGCCCCACCATTAGCAGTCTTCAAGGTCAGGCTGCATGAGGCAACCTGATCTAGTGAAAGATGTCCCTGCCCTTGGCAGGGGGGTTGGACTAGATGATCTTTAAATGTCCCTTCCAACCCAGAACATTCTGTGATTCTATATTATTTTAGGTCACTTTATAAGTTTCGTTATACAGACAGCTTCATTAAATACATGTTTTACTGTATGGTAAAATGCTTTGAGGAA
>VYZW01035623.1:13087-30616 GCA_013401315.1 Balaeniceps rex | reverse complement strand
TGAAATCAGGTGTAGAAGAGAATTTTTATACGAAGTGTGTGTATGGTGTGTGTGTATGCACGTGTGTGTGGTGCGTGTGCACCTCTATCTCTGTCTGAGATGTTTTGTAAAGTAGTTCTTTGTAAAGTAGACTTGCTAGGTGATCTGTAGGCATTGGCCAACAAGATATAGCCACAGCCAACATTATGTTTGAAAGGCCAAACAATCCATATAACAACTGAGTTATCTGTTAGTAAATAAATAGTATTATATAGGTTTTCTTTAGTATTGGAAACAGAAAGATAATATCCCTAAGCATGGACTTCTACTAATAAATATTTTGGTCTAAGAACATAAATTATATTACTCTACACAATATATAAAGGAGCAGCAGTCTCAACATGAATCAGCAGTGTGCCCTGGCAGCAAAGATGGCAAACCCCATCCTGGGGTGCATCAAACACAGTATAACCAGCTGGTCAAAAGAAGTGGTTATCCCGCTGTATTTAGCATTGGTGCGGCCTCACCTTGAGTACTGTGTGCAGTTCTGGGCCCCACAATTTAAGAAAGATGATAAGGTACTTGAATGCAACCAATAGGCCAAATCATAATGCCTTTATCTTGTTGTCCCAATGCACTTAATTAGGCACATAAAAAAGTGCAATTGAAAATTTTATTGTTGGCAAAAAAGCTGACACAAGTCCATTATGTTGTGATTATCTAGGTTCCAAAATATAGATAACATTTTTTAAAGAGTTTCAAGTATCCTGTTAATTTCAAGCAACATGGAATTGCTTTTCTTTTTATCACGTTAAATTCTGACAGCATCTTGATATCAACCTTTTACCCCTGAGATTAAACTTTTTCTTCTGAATGATTCTCAGTTACTAATTTGGTCAAGGTTAGAATCCAGCTTGGCTCCTTTGGTACAAATGAAGAATAAATTAAGGCAGAAAGCTGAAAAGTGATGCTCTTTGTGAAAGCACCTTTGATGAGGACAAAATAATAATTTTATTTTAAGTGAGTTTAATTGTGGTTAAATAATGCTGGATCACCAGAATATTTGTTTAATTGAATAGAGACATAGAATGTAGCAGAGGTAATTTGTCAGGTTAAGGAAATTTAGGTGTGATTCAATTTTCTTCACACACAAAAATCTACACTCCATCCTCTGCAGAGAATGTTAAGCACATTATTTATCCTCTTGGCATTAGTGTTCACTGTATTATCAGGTGAACTAAGAATAAAATGTGCTGTTTAGATTATTTCCCAGGAAGAAGCTGGGCTCTGCAAGACGGATGATGATTCTTATTTTTATTTCCCTTTGTCTTTCATGGATACCACACCACTCAAAGGTAAAATTTGCTTTCATGTGTTAGATTACTATTCAACTTATTTAAAAAAAGTCTAACCTTTGCAAAGTATGAAAGTCCCACCGATGGAATCTAAAGCTAAAATCATTGAAAGAACTTTAGAAATAAATTTGAAACTCCACATTTTTAATAGAATAAAGCTGGATTATCTTTCTAACCTGTTCTGAAAAGGTGATCAAAGTGTTTTTGAATTCTAAATGGGTTCCCACTCTCTAAAATTTCTCCAAAAAGATCATAGGTAATGCTAAAAGCTATCAGTAATGGAAAGATCATTTTCATATACCCTGTCAAGAGATTAAAAACTGAATGCCACTGAACCTAAATTCTTCAGATCCAGAAGTAGCCCTTGCTGGTTATGGCTGAAACATTTGCCTGAAACAGGATGAAGAAGCTTGTACTATGAGGATAACATCTTCAGATTATGGTGCTGTGAATCTGATACCTCATGAGAGTGACACAATCACCCAAACCCAAACTCAGTGCTGTTTTTTGTTCTCTAACAAAGTTCAGCGGTAACTGTATTGCTCTTTTTTTCATGGTTCCTTTGCCTGGTGGAAATGTAGCATGAGGGCCTCAGCAATGTAGAAGCAGTTCTTTAAGTATTCTTGTTTACCAATGTATGCACAGAAGTGTATAAGGGAAGAAAAAGAAGCAAACTGTAGTCATCATATTTTCATGCTTCTAAATGTATAACAGGAGTTAGCTGCTTCTCTTCCCTTTTTGGGAAGACTTCAATCTAAGATTTTCCTTAGTTAGCTCTATCCAGGCTTCATCAGCTCATCACAGCCAATACTGCACCAAAAGGTAACTAAATTACTTTTTGAGCATTAAAAAAGGAGCAGCAATAAAAAAAAGTTTTTTTCAACCAAAAAGTGCATAATTATGTAACTTCTCACTTATAAGGTTTATCACAGATTCCAAACACAAAAAGATTTCATGAATCTTCTTATTTCTTTATCCTCTTTAATCTGGTTCATCTTAAGAGTAGGGATACTGATCCAGCAGCAGGATGTCACCTGTACCTTTGCTGTCTTTACAGTCCCCTCAGCAGTTCTGCAAAATATATGATACAGAATGATTTTAATTCCAGAGGCATTCATAAAAATGTTTTCCTCTTTTGATCAATGCAAAGTTTTCAAGTCAGTACAGCTACTCTCAATCCATGTGAACATAGTATAGAATATAATTTGGCCTATTGTCTGGACACATTTTATGTTTTTTATAATGTTTAGTAAAAGGATCTTAGTACCCCAAGGATATCCTAAATAGACTGACAAAACAGGGATTCCACTAAATACATTAGATGAGATGGATGATTAGAAGTGGAAACTGTTGAACATGTAATAAATGTTAGACCTATCTATTGTATAGTTTTCCTCCTAATTTTAGTGTTAAAATAGCCAATTTTTCTAGTGACTAATAAAGAGCAGGAACAAAAAAATTCTGAAAAATACACCGATAAAAGAATGCCATGCATGCTTTTAAAATTGTACTTTGTTTTCATTGTTTAAAGGACTGTGAAGATAAGGACTTCTGTCTGAAAGAGCAGAAGGTGTTGTTACGTAAAGGATCAGGAATGAAGTCTTGGGTTTAGGGAGAAGCTAGAACATGACACCAAAGTGCTTTTAAAAGGATTTGAATATTTAAGTAATAACTGACTTCTATTGGACACAGAAGGAAAAAGCTTCAGAGCGGGGGGTAAGGAATTACAAATGGGGAAAGAAGGTGAACTAGACCCAAAGGAGGGAGTAGCTGAAGAATTAAGAGGGTAGAAGTACAGGATAGGCACGTCAGTGCCCTTGTTATGCCTCAGTTACTTCCTGAATGACTACTCCTTCCTGAAAACACAAATTAAATGGAAAGACTAGATTTTGGAGATGTTCTAAAAGGAAAAATGGCAGGATTTAGTAACAGCCTGAATGTGAGAGATAAAGGACAGAAAAGTGTCTAGTATTATAATAAATTACCTGTTTAGGGGATGAGAGGGATTACAGGCTTATGTGCAATGATGGGAAAGGATGCCAAGGTGAGGACACATGTGAAATGGTTATTATTTGCTTCCATCCCTCTAAAACGTCTACATTTCTGCTACAGAGACATGAAAAATCCACAGTGGTTTTCAGAACTGAAATTCAAGATTTGTCAAGCATTGAACAAATACAAAATTTAAAGTGAGATAAGATGTCCAAAATTTACATATAGACACTGTATTTTGGCTGTCTATGTGTAAACTGTCTTCCACGAGAATAGGAGAGTTTAAAATACCTGATCATAGACATTAATAAGTGTCAGACAACTTTCGTTTACGTTACAGGCTCAATTACAAGGTGTTGATTAAAGCAACTTAAATGTGTTTAAAAACAATCAATGGTGAAACAGTGGAAGAAGAGTGCAGCTATTTTAAAAAATATGCATGTAGAATCCTTTTTCTTCTCTGATTTCAGGTTCATAATTTTCTACCCTTTATATGTAACAAATATGGCCAAACTGTACGGGTGCTCACAGGAGCAGACTCTGGATCTTAGAAGGGGAAGAAAGTCCTTACAGCAGTGTGCATCATCATCTTCATTCCATGATAGGTCTAAATCTTAATTGCAGTGTATCAGATCAGTTATCCTAGATAATGGAAAAAATTCCATAGTTCTTCTGAACAGTTTTTCTTTTTCTTGTCTTTTTTTTTTTTAATTTAGCCTTTTATGGTTCCTATTCTGTGTTGTTAATTGGATCAAGTCAGATTTAATTCCACTGAGACTGCAGCACTAGTGTCATCACCCTATAAGCTGTTAAATCCCTCTGAAACCTTCAATTGCCTTTGTAAGTGGCAGAGCCTCTTTCCAGAGGCCCTCACTCTGTAAAATGTGTGCTGGGTTTTGATCAAAGTTGTCTTCTTGCCTACTGTAAATTATTAAGCATGTATGGCAGTTGGATGCAGTATAAAACCAGTCTTGCAGGGAGAGCGAGATTCCACTAATGACTATATGGAAGATGATCATCAATCCCATGTTTTTCAGCCTCCTACCAAACAAGAACTGCTGAAACTCCAGGGGGATATTAATTCATTTCGACACTTCATTAAAGACAATGATCATCTTTCAAGTTAGTTTTTGTTTTTAAAGTTAGTTCAGAATTTAAAATAAATAAATTTTTAATTGAGTACACAATTGACCTTGAAGTAGACAAAGATGCATTTCTGGCCCATTCTCACGTGAGAGTAAGTCTTTATCGTAGCACTAGGAAAACACTTGTGTCAAAATTTGCATTGTTGTTTAAGGAAAAAGGGTTTGTGCTTCACTGCAATTCATTCATATTGCTTCTTATTGCTGTCCTCAGTTTGAGAATATTGATTCATAAGACACAACTGGTTAGAAAAAACTTTATTTCTGTAGTATTTGTGTTTTCTACTGGAGTAAACTCTGTGCTTTATATGCTAAGCCAGTTTGAGCTTGCTCTTTCAGTTTGCTGCTGTAAATGTACCTATGCAAAAATGAGTTAAAAGAGTCACTAAAGACAAAATGTGGGTTTGAAAAAGAAGGCCAAAGTAGTCCTGTGCCTTATTTTATGCCTGCAGCTCTTTAAAACGCTAACTCAAGTATTGGAAGTAGTTTATTTTGCCCTGAAAACACTACAGTGGTTTCCCGTAGTTTACTCAAACAGTAAATTAGTCCATGCATTACTTTTGATTGCTGTGTTTAGACTGTTTCTGACATCAAAGATACATCAAAGATAAATTCGCTGGTAGAGAGACTGTCTCTTTTCTTTTGACTGTAGAACATCTACTTTGTTTCTTAGTGACTATAAATCTATACAGGTTTCTATAAATCTGTACAGAAGCCAATAAACTTCATGTGCTTGTGTATGCATATGCACGTATTTTTTTTTAAATAAATATATTTGTACAGAGGTTGAGTGCTTGCATATCTATGTACATACATACATAAAGAAAACTAACTTTTATTCAAAAATGCATTTGGAAATACCTACATGTTTGGGATATTATTCATAAGTTTTATTTTTGATTATCAGGAATGAGAATTTCCATTCTAAAAAGAAAAAAAGTATATTGTGCCTATTTTTCCATTTTGAACTAGAGTAGAGGGGCAAAGTTACCATCAAAGAGCAACAAGAAGTTCTCATCATTGAGGAGGATCAGAAGAGGTTTTTTTTTGTCTTGTTTATATATTCGTTCTTTTAATCATTTGGCATTTATGCACTACTATGTATATAACCTGAATAGTTATTTTATATTTGAGTTAATACTAAGGGAAATGGAACACTACTAGATAAGAACTCTCTGACTTCAAAACCATCAAAACAAATTTGCCTTTACTGTCAAATTTATTTAAAACTTGAGACATCTCCAAGAAATGTTTCAAATTTCAAAACATTCTGTTTAATATTTCTGTGAGGTTCTGTTATCTGTCAAGAAATGGACAATTCGATTAGGTAATATCTTATTAAAATGAAATGGACTTAAGCAAAATCATTTTAACTTAATACTATGAAGATTCTCAGTTGAAGATACATTAGTTTTAGATAAAACATGTAAGGAATTTTTTTCTGTTTTTTCTTTAACATGTATGCTTTTGGCTTAATTGCTTTTTATAAAGATGTTTATGATTATTAATTATCATTCTATATGTAAAGTTTTTTCCCAACTTTGATTACTAACTTCTGATTTATGTCTTGATATCCCTACATCATTGGAAGTCATGCCTACATCTAATTTTTTGTCCTTAAATTCAAATCTGATTAAATGAGCTGTTGTTTGGTATGTTAATTTCCTGTAGTAAAGACTACCCTGAAGAATCTCATAAAATGAAACAGAAAATTTTAAATGGAAGGAAGAAAGGGAGAAACTGTGAGAGGAATTTATGCCTTTTGGCAAGAATTTTTGCTGCTCAGTGTCAGGGAGCAGCATGGGCCAGACATCAGGCATGAGGATGGGGATGGGCCAAGGCTGGGCTGGGATGTGATCCTGCTGGTGGGGGTTAGGATCAGGCCTGGTGAGGGGAAACAGGGTCAGACACGGCCCCAGGATGGCTGGGCAGGGCCATGGGGATGGATGGGGGGAGGCTGGGGAGAACCAGTAAGGCCTGTCAGCTCCCTCAGAGCCATTAAGTCTGTTCTATGATAATAATTTGAGCTGAAAAAAGAAATTATAATAATGTTGCAAATTTCATTAGGTTTTGGAAAGTTTCCTCCCACTGTATCTAATTTTATTCTCCTTGTAAGCCTGAATGTTGCTGATTACATGGGCATACTATAATTTAGCCTGTAAAACTGTCATAGCAGACAAAATCTGCTGTAGTTTTAACCTCTAAAGCATCAGAAGCAAACTATGCATTATTCACTTTGGCAAAACTTTCTAGAACATAGACCTTTTCTACAACATATAAGAATTTTTTTTCTCTAGAGACTACTCAAGTCTCCTGTCTCTGCTTAAGCAACATACAATATCTGAACAGCCTCCCTTTTGGGTGTTTCAACATATCTTGCTTTAGTTTAGTTGGAAACAGGAAGCTCAGGGTTGTGGGGAAGTAACAAACTATGACAAAATTTTGAAATACATAGATAAATCTTATTCCTTCTTGAATTTAAGATTTATTTCTCTTCCAGCACCACCACCAATCATCTTTCTCCAGTGTTTCTGCTTACATTCATCTTGAGTAGGTCTTCTGCTGGATCTTACTTTTTGTTAGGCCCAGAAGAATGGGCTAAGATAGTAAACCCTACATTCACCTCAGGTGTTACAACCATGTCACAGACCTCAATAAAAGAATAAGTGAAAAATTTTTTTCCAAAAATTTTGATGACTTGATTTTACCTGTTTCAGAAACATACCATTTTTGCCACAGTGTTTTAACTGAGATTTAAAAAAAAAGGGTGTTCAGCTTTTTTTTTAATTCATAAATGACAAGTGATTAGCTTTTTGGTTTTGAGTTAAACAAAATAAACATTTGATATTGGGTTGACCAAATTTTTTTTTTCTAGGTTTGGTTTTGACTTCTTGGTTTGGCAAGGTATTTCATATCAGTTTAAAGGGAAATTGATTCTTTAGCATTACAATTAGACATAAACTTGAAAAATAGTAACTTGGAAAGATTATTTTTTTGAGATGTATACTGAATGCAGCATTACAGCTCGAGAAAATAATTTTGCTGAAACAATATTTGTAGTTTTCTCTGTGGTCTCCTTTACAGTACTTTTCTATTTTTTTTCCTGCCCCTTTTCTGTAATTTCTTTGGAGGAGGTGGAAATATCTCTCAAATATTCATAAATAAAAATTATTATTCAACAGTCTTCTCACAGAAAAGTTTTGTTTATTAAACACCAGACAGAACTGATCAGGTTAAAATTTGGAAGACTATGTTTTTAATGGCTGTTATATTTACTGCATAATTCTGTTGTTTCTCCCTATACATTCTCCTTGAAAATGAATAGAAAAATGAATGCATGGAAAACTGATAAGAAGTCAAGTAAAAACCATTGCTGTATGACTGTGTGAATTATCAGAGCAGAAAGAGATGTGATTTTTGGATGAGGAAAGTGAGCAGTGAGTGGTTAACTGTTGGGTATCTGCTCAGATATGAGTGCCCCTTTGATGACAAGCATAATATTTGAACATACAATATTTTAAAATCACAATTCACACTCACTTTGAATTTCTTCAGGTTTTCTGCTGGTGAGGGAAGGGTGTTTGCCCAATTTATGTCTTTCAATCAAAGAAGGAATGTAGTAAAATGAAAACAAATTGGATCCCTGTCCCTCAACAGCTCTTAAAAACTTTTAGTAAATTTCTTGAAAGAACAGACTTCTGTTTCTTTAAGCACAGTTTGAAAGGATTTTTCTGGGTAATAACTTGTTAGCAGACAATTAAAGAGATAACCTTTACTGTCTGTTACTACTGTAACCTTCCTGCAAATTCCCTTTGTCAGACCTTCCATGGTAAGCAGCTAAATCTGGCAACTATTGGGATGGAGGAGTTAAATGCTGTCAAAATTAGTGTTGATATTAAGATTATAAAGCTTATTATAATCTTTTACATTTAAGGTTCTGTAATACATTTATGATTGTTACCATCTTTATAACTCCTGAGCCGAGAAAGACCAACAGGATAAACGCTATTCAGATCCGAGAAAGATTTGACCATGGGCACATCTAAAAGTGAATAAAAGTTTGTCTCCTACTCTCTTTCTTTTTTCATGCGTGAGTTATCTTGCTAATCCAATATTAACTAGATAAATGTGGTAGAAAAAAGGCATTTCTTCCTGCACTACACAAAGGCTGTAGCTGAGTGCACTGTATATCTTGCTTAGTACTGCATGAGTGTTGAGAACCTAATGAGCTCATATCTCCTTTCTGAAAGAGGGAGAAAAAAAAGTCTGGCCTAATAATTGCTTTTACAGGCAGCAATAGCAGTGCAGTTAATATATTGCTATGTGGGAATTGCTTCTAGCAGCTGTCACAGTATACTTCCACCGTTAAGTACTGGGGTGTAGACACTGCTCTTGCTCTTGATTAACTAGGGGATAATCAGGGAGAGAAAGGTGCAAGCAATGCAAAGGGTGATTTGAAAGAAAGGCCTGTCTCACAATATAGTGACTACACTTCTTCCTAGGATTTTTCTCCCAGGCAAAGTGGACCTGCTAGGGCTGCTAAAGCTAGGCCAGCTAATGGACCTTTAATTGGTATTGTAGTTCAGATGCTTTGCTTTAACACAGTCTTTTCTGTTTTCATAAAATTCTCCTGAAACTTCTCAGCACTGAGGTATATCTCCAATTTGAATGATGTTTTTTCCTGTAAGAGAAGACTGTTTCTGCACTAATTATTTATCTTTGAATACTAATAGCTTTGTTTTGGGAAGGTGAAAACCAGCATGGAAGAGATATATGCCTAGGGTATAAAAGTAGAGCACTAGACCTCCTGAAGCTCTTTTTTCTACTCTGTAGAAGATGAAAGCATTTGTGATGCTTGTCATAGACCTGCTTTGATATAAACAGTAAAAGGTTTACAGAGAGCACTCATAAAAGTGTTTAATACTTTAAACTAATCTAACCCCATGACCTAGGAAGATCTGGTTTTACTGACTTTCGGGACTCAATGCATAGCTTGCTTTTTTGTTCTGCAAGCATTTTTAAAAGGCATGACTTTTGGTAGAAGGATGAGTGCTAATAGCTTATTCCAATAATATTATTCTGTAAATTTCAGGAACCTAACAGTAATTGGTTTGGGGTTTGGATTTTGCCTCTGCTGCCAGTAATAATTTGCCACGTTAAGTTTTGTGTGTTGACTTACAATTTTTAAGTGTATCTAGAAGTGCGATAGGCTGTTTAAGAAACTAAAATTATTTTTCTTGTTAAAAAAGAACATGTATTTATGTTGTGTGGATCTGTCGTGGTTTAGCCCCAGTCGGCAACTGAGCACCACGCAGCCGCTCGCTCCCCCTCCCCCTCCCCGGTGGGATGGGGGAGAGAATGGAAGGGCAAAAGAAAACTCGTGGGTTGAGATAAAAACAGTTTAATAATTGAAATAAAATAATAATAATAATGATAGGAATAAAATTGCAATGAAAAGGAGAATGAGAGAGAGAGAAACAAAACCCAGGAAAAAACAAGTGATGCAACCGCTCACCACCCGCTGACCGACGCCCAGCCAGTCCCCAAGCAGCGATCGCTGCCCCCCGGCCAACTCCCTCCAGTTTATATACTGAGCATGATGTCATATGGTATGGAATAGCCCTTCGGGCAGTTTGGATCAACTACCTTGGCTGTGCCCCCTCCCAGTTTCTCGTGCACCTGGCAGAGCATGGGAAGTTGAAAAAGAAAGTCCTTGACTATTCTAAGCACTAGTTGGCAACAACTAAAACATCAGTGTGTTATCAGCATTCTTCTCCTACTAAATCCAAAACACAGCACTATGCCAGCTACTAGGAAGAAAAGTAACTCTAACCCAGCCAAAACCAGGACAGGATCTTTTTCAAAGAAATGTAAAAATGTTCCTCAGCCTGACTGAACATAATAGGGTAACTTACTAGGGTTCACAGCTGCATTCACCTGCACTTCTGCAAGTATATATGTATACATATGAGCCTCATATATTTTCAAAACTGCTATCTATAAGATTCATTATGATTCACAGGGATGCTTGTGTTATCAAATTATTATCAAATTAAAAAAACAAACAAACACTTTATAATAATAATTAGTCTACAAACTGTCCAACTGTTGCAGTGGCTGTAATAGCAACATGGCTTCAGTGAATGGACATATGGTTATATTCAATTAATTACCTGACCATTGGACTGTGCTATATACATGTAGAGAGTTTAGAACATGTTGTCACTACAGATGCTGTGATAGAGGCAAAAGTAGTGAGTTTACTTTAGGGAAGCATATTGCTGATTTAGGAGTGTAATGGCCCCTGACAAACTCATTCATAAGTGTTATATACTGTTGACATAATAGCACAGGTTCAGGAACATTTTCCTTAATTGCCTTTTCTGATTGTTGACAGGTTTTGTTTTCTCAAACAAAATCAAGAAGAAAGTCTATTATCCCAAAATAAGACAGATAGAAAGCTTCTGCTAATTTTATAAACCACACTGCTTTTATTCAGATATGCTTGTACTGGTAGGTATGACAGTCGATTTCAGAATTGCTATCAAGGGAGTTAGTGGGCTGTCAAGCTCTAGGAGGTTGATGATATAGTCTCTAGAACTGGTTGAATTGTTTTCCTGTGAAAATAAATTATCTAAGCAATTACGCCTTCTTTATTCTGTTAGACAATCGTTTATCAAATGAGCTTCATTCCTTAAATGTGATTTTTATGCATAAATGTAATCTGAATAGCTTAGATAGCAGTTTGCAGTCGGGGGGGTATATGTGAATTGTCCACTTTGGTTATTTTTTATCCATTATTTGTGGTGTGTAATTGGTTTCATCTGATGTTTGTTATTGAACATTTGACTATTTAAGAGACCTAAGTAACTGTCAGTTTTTAAACAGAGGAATAACAAATTAAAAGTGAAAATAATGATAGTACTTTTAGAAATAGTATCCAGTTGTCAGGATTTCCAGAACAAGTGCAACTTTCAGAAACAAATGAAGTGTAATTCTTCTTGTCAGAATCTTCTGACGTATGTGATGGTCTATGAAATGTTATTACTTAATCTGGTTTCCTTCTAATCTTCTTCCTGAAAAAACTATCAAAGTAGAGAGCATCAGTTTAAGAGACTTTGCCTTGGCCTGCCTAGTTTCTTCCTGAAATTCTTTAAAGTGAGGCTGCATAAACAGCTGATGGGAAGAGGCACATTGTCTCTTTGCCTTCTTTGGGGATAATATTTCCTCAGAATTTCTTTGTCTGGTGACAACCCAGGAATGAACACAGACTAATGCTTTCCAATATGGCAGATTTATGTTACTATTACAGGACACCTTTGTGAAAAGTGGATTCCACTATAAGGCCATTTAAATTTTGCATTTTTATAAAGTCCACTTAAATATTGCAAGGGTTGTTCAACCAAGCAACTGATGGGACTAATGGGCCTTTGTTCCCAGCTATGGATTCACTTTAAATATTATGTCATGCAGTTACAAATACTTTATTTGAAATATTTTAGTCATGAAACAGTTAATAAGGATGAGAAAGAAATAGTTTGGGACATATTAAAGCTTTCATTTAAATGACACTAGATAGAACTATCCTTCAGAAATTCAATGTATTACAAATGACAGTGACAGTTTCAAAATAGAAAATAGACTGTGAGTGAGAATAAAGGATAAATTACTGTCCACTAGGAGATCACAGTGTCTTTTTTTTGTTTGCTTGACAAATTTTTGTTCATCAACAAATGAATTACAGTCATCAAGTAGAAGTTTTTTCATTTAATTATTTTTCTCTTAGGCAGCTGTAATATGACACAGAGAGAAACAAACAGCCTTTTTCACCAAAAGACAAATAATTCAAACTCATTAGCACTGCACTGAGTAGCCTGCACTTATTCATAACTATTTGATATTGTGTCAGAGGGAGATGGCTCCCCAAACTGCCTGTTGCAAATTTCTTTTAATGGGTTTCTTTACTCCATCAGTCACTTGATGATTTCACTTCTTGAGAAACTCCTCCCAGTGAAAATGCCATAGTCTTCTAAAGAGGAAAACTAGTGTCATGGCCAAAGAGCTAAACTGGGACTTGAGTAACTAGGTTAAGTTGCTAGCTCCATCCATTTTAACAGTGAGCATACAGCTCAAGGGTGGTTTGGTTTTGGTTTTTCCCACTACTATTTCTAAAGGAAAGATAGTAACATTTCAACTCCCCTCAAAAGTTTTCTTGTTCGTTTAGTTTGTAAGTACATTGGAGAAGGGATCATACCCTATATGCTGCATTCTCTAAACACTGAAGTAACATGATTTATATTCCTATTGTTGTATATAGATATTCTGATATGTAGATACATAGCAGATGAAGATTAGATGTGCAATAGGAGTAAATATTTGTATATGTACTGTGGAGGTTTGTTTTGTTTTTAAGGAAGCAAACCAGTTATTTCTAAAATTAACAACATTATTAAATATTTGGTCATACTTTTAAGATAATTTTAAAAAGAACATCCAATCAGTCCAAAACCCCTTCAGTTCTATTCTTTTTTTAAAACAGTAGTGTTTAACATTTGAAGGGGATGTATAAGAGAAGAGAATAATTACTTTATATATTTTGATTCCCTGATATTCTTGCATCCACTGAATGCAAGGAGAAGATCCTAGATAGGAGTTTTACTTTTTTTTAAAGCAATCATTTTCTCCAAGCTACATTTTCATTATAAATCTGCAAGAAGCACAGTTCATAGCTATTTCATTCTTTGACATTGTGAAAGATTCCTTGCAACTTAAAAAAAAAAAAAAGAATAAAAAAAAGAAAATAAAAGAACCTCAGAAAGTGATCCGGAGACAAAATCTCTCTTGGAGGTTGTGTAGAAGTCTTGGACAGTGTATTTTTTTCTAAATACATTTATGGGCATTATGCAAAACAGCCAGAGAAAATGAAGAGAAGGTAACAGCATTCAGAAAAATGAAATAATATTGCTCCCGTATGAGTTTATTACTAAGTGTAATCTGTGAGGCAAGCATGAACAACCTATTGAACTAAACATTTATATCTCTGAAGGAAGAGTCTCCATTTAGTACTTTGTGTTCACATGAGAATTTTTTTGGAATATACATCAGACTTCTTAATGCCAAATGAAATAACCTCATGTCTATGTAAATACTATATCATAGTATCATATAAATTTTAATAATTTCTATTGCAGCATATTTCTCCTTTAATCTTTATCATTATATCATTGTGATAAATTAATTGTTCCTCTTGCAAATTCTTTGCCAAATTTCTGTGTCACTTTTACCTCACTGCTCTTCATGGAAGGGAAGGAAAAAAGGAGCACTGCAACGCAATATTACGCTTAACCAATTTTGGATAATGCAGTTTAAGACTGGAATTCATGTTCTAAAAGTCCAACTAGAGAAATGCAATACTAAATGCCCAGTCAGGTGACACAGCCGTAATAGAATGTGTCAGATAAACTTGATTTTATATCCTTTAGGACATTAAGCACTCTAGGAAGTCCTTTCTACTTAGGCATCAGCTGATGCAATGGACATTACTGTTTGTGGTTTGTATAACCTCACAACTCCTGAATTTCATTTTTGATGCATAAGGGAAGCAAAATTAGGCTCTGAAACCCCAAGAAATAAGTAATAAAACATCCAGCTCCTCCTCTAGGCTGAAATAAGAGAACTATGCAGGCAAAAAGGTGAACTGTTAGTGTGCTTAGACCTTCAGTACAGAAGAACAATTCAGCAGTATATTTGTTTAGGGCTGTCTTGTTAGTTTTCAAAACTGTAACATAGAGTTGTAAGTGCAAGTCAGGCAGACTGACTAGTCAGGCAGCTAAGGTGTAGGCCTTGAACAGTAATATGAGTCTTGATCTTGCTCATGTTTGAAACCACCAGAAAACATTAAGTGACTAGTAAACTTCTACCCATAACATTGAAGATGTTATGATCTAAAAAAAAATAAATCTAAAAGGTCTAAAAACCATACAGTCTTCAATATTAAAAAGAGGAGACTGAATGAAGTTTCTCTCCTTCGCATATAGAGCAATGAGTGCTGTAGGGAAAAGTGAGGAGTATTTTCCCATTGAAAGTGGGGGAAAAAAAGCAGCATTGATTAGAAAGGACTTGAAAGTTATAGATGACATGCAGTTAAACATTTTTACTCCATAGCTAACCACAATAAGAAAAGGAAATGTAATATGCTGCGGGGTCCCAAGCAAATTAAAACCTATTGTTTTCCACATGACTAGTACAATTGGGCTTTTTGTTTCTTTACTGGGTCTCATGATTAATAAATTGTCAATATATTTTACCTAAATTAAACCAGTGGGAAACAGAAAACTAAATTGTTTCACCTGATTTAATAGACGTATATTGCACTCGAATATCATTGAATTTGATTTACAAATGTGTCCAGGAAGTTTTTTCAAAGTGTCTGTTTCTAAGACTGCATATATTTATATACAATTTATACAAATCACTATCAGTCAAGTTTTCTTCATGAAAAATATGAAGTGATAATAGGGAGGATTTATGTGACCAATATTCTGTGTGGGAGTAGTTGATTTGACTAGATCAATGATTACTGAACATTCATAGCTCCCTTTCCTTCTTTTTTATTTTTTAGTGCAGATTTAATATTATGCTTTTTAATTTTTAAGAAGTTTTTTCTTTGTGGTTTTTTTAAGGGAAGTGAGAAACATGAATTTTGGGGACAAGGCCTTGATATCGTCTTCATTATCTTCCTTTTTAGCTACTCAGTGTGATCCTAGTAATTTTATGAAGATCGTCTCATCAAAGAGATTCAGTGCTTGGGGTATATTTACATACAATTATATTGGTGTGCTCAAAAATCACTTTCTACTTATAGTTCTGCATCTAAGTGGTCCTTGTCTTGCTTTGGAACAAGCAGGATTTATTCGAATAAGATGAGTGTATTAGAGTCTATTTTTGTTGGGTTTTAATTGGTTCCAGTGGGGAGCCACTCAGTAGGACTGTACCTACTGCTTGCAGTTTCTTTGCACCTTATCTTTTCCACTACAGCAGTTAGAGTTGATCAGCTTATCATTGACCAAGAAATAAAATTAGCAAGCACCTTATTCCAAGGACAATGTGATTAGTATATATCTTAGGACCAGCTTTTTTGGTAAATCATGTAACAATCAGAAGAAAGGGACTGCTTTAAATTTACTGCCTCCCTTTTGCCTTTGTTTGCGAAACCTAACAGAGAGTGAAGTTTATTTCTTTAGGTAATTTTCACTGATCTGATGGCTACCCTCAGCTCTGTCTATGTGATCTTGAGACAAAAAAAAACCCCTTCAAAACCATGTAAAATCAAAATGTAGATAGGGTGCAATGTCTGAAAGAGTTCTGACATGACAATAAGCAGTGTTATTCCACTTATTTCTGACCAGGAGGAAGAGGAAAATGAAAATATTTATCAAAGATAAATTCAGAGGTAATTGGGAAGGTTTGCAGTGTTCTGAAACAAAAGCTAAAAAGGCCAAGGTCAACATTTAAATAATTGGATAAAGCTGCTAATAATTATAAACCAAGTTAAAGTATTAAAACCTGGTACTTTTTGCTCGTTAATGGCTAAGAAATGATTGATTTTAGTAGAGGAATTTGACAGGAATTCTCTAAGGGCTGAACACCAGAGAACATTCAGATCTATTTCTACTACTGATTGTATCTTACAATTTCCACACACAGGTATCTTTTTCTTTCTGTTAACTTGGGGGGAAAAAAAGATATAATGGAGCTATGATTCATTAAATACTTCAAAAATCTGTACTATTTCCTGTGGTTTTGTGATACATATAATAAAATATTGATGTAGCTTGATGTTTTAGCGCAACTGGAAGAACAATATTCTGGTGAAACATTGAATAGTTTAACATGATAAATCTTGTTTAAAAAAAATATATATTTTCCTTCATGAAAAATGAATTGTTTTTTCTTTTTTGTATCTTCTTTCTGGCAGGGTGTGTGTGAAAGATTGTAAAATAAGTTATTCTGAAGCACAACTTATCATCTTAAAAAGGAAGGGCATTCAGGACCAATTTCAGTTTCTAACATTGTATATTGGAGTACAATCATGTTTTATATTTTTTTATATTTATTGAAGACTTTTGGAAAAGCTTTTAACCTTGTACCCAAACCACCAATTGAATAATCTCAAGAAAATGGAATTGAAAGAAATGCTGTGGGGGTAGTGGTGGAGGAGAGAGATGTTCTGGAATACACTGAGTTAGCAGTTGAGTATTATACATCTGAATATTTGTTCAGGGTCACCACAGGTGCCCACAGGCTGTCAGGGCCCTTCCCATTCCTCCCTGGCAGGATGCAGTCCCACTGCACCCGAACAAGCTGACCCCAGGCAAGCTGGCCCAGGCCAGGGCCAGGGCCCTGGGGCAGTCATGTGCTGGCAACTGGCAGGAGAAGCTGTGGTGATTAAGACAAGTGCCAAGGCATGATCAGAGAGTTACATCACCTGAAACAGGCATAGTCCCAAGGTTGCTCAGGAGAGGACCAAGGGTGCTCGTCATAGCTTGCATGTGGCCATGTGTCCACTTCTCACAGGTCTTTCTCAAATGTCTCTTCTTTCTGACTTAAAGACACACAGCTACACCAAACACTGGCCCTAAGCTCAGGCAGCCAAACCCCTAGAACTGGGGATGGGGGGGTGGCTTGCACTCAGGCCCATGACAATAAATACAGGAAATGTGAACTCCTTCAACTTCCACTTGGGTGGACTGTTCGGTGGATAAGGAACTGGTTGGATGGTTGCAAACAGAGGGTAGTGGTCAATGGCTCAATGTCCAAATGGAGACGGGTAACAAGTGGTGTTCCTCAGGGGTCCGTACTGGGACCAGTGCTGTTTAATATCTTCATCAATGACATAGACAGCGAGATCGAGTGCACCCTCAGCAAGTTTGCAGATGACACCAAGATGAGTGGTGCAGTTGACACACCTGAGGGACAGGATGTCATCGAAAGGGACCTGGACAGGCTGGAGAGGTGGGCCTGTGCAAACCTCATGAGGTTCAACAAGGCCAAGTGCAAGG
>VYZW01035623.1:0-13004 GCA_013401315.1 Balaeniceps rex | reverse complement strand
TGGAGCTGTTGGAGCGAGTCCAGAAGAGGGCCACGAAAATGATCCGAGGGCTGGAGCACCTCTCCTACGAGGACAGGCTGAGAGAGTTGGGGCTGTTCAGCCTGGAGAAGAGAAGGCTGCGGGGAGACCTTATTGTGGCCTTTCAGTACTTAAAGGGGGCCTATAGGAAAGATGGGGACAGTCTTTTTAGCAAGGCCTGTTGTGACAGGACAAGGGGTAATGGTTTTAAACTAAAGGAGGGGAGATTTAGGCTAGATATAAGGAAGACATTTTTTACAATGAGGGTGGTGAAGCACTGGAACAGGTTGCCCAGAGAGGTAGTGGAGGCCCCATCCCTGGAAACATTCAAGGTCAGGTTGGGTGGGGCTCTGAGCAACCTGATCTAGTTGATGATGTCCCTGCTCACTGCAGAGGGGTTGGACTAGGTGACCTCTAAAGGTCCCTTCCAACTCAAAGCATTCTATGATTCTATGATTCTATGATTCTACAAGTGTCCTTTGTTTGGCTTCTGCTTTCTTTTTGGAGCACAGAAAGTATTGTGCAGCAGTTGTAGCCTTTATGAGGACAATGACACACAGCTGGGAACCAAAGGCAGCGCAAGCAATTGCCTGCCAAGCAAGAAAATCTCAGTGGTTAGAAAAGACTGAAATCTGGCTTCCTATTTAACTGGTATCTGTAGAGGCAAATAAACAGAAGCACCGCGATCATGGTGTGTGCAAAGATTTTGTGCGGCAACTGGTGTGAAGAGGGTGCTCAGGGTGCCTTGAGTTGCTGCTTAAGACTGTACAGGACTGCTAGAATCAGCACAATGTTGTTTGCGAAACACCACAGGACAGGTTCCCTTTCAATGACTGGTGTGACCATCTCTTCATATCAAATACCTCAACAAAGAATGAAACCAGGTGGCATCCCAGTGAGCTGGCTCTAGTGAGACCACATCTGAAGTACAGAGGCAGTTTTGGTTTCCCCTGTGCAAGGCAAATGTTGACTATCAGGAGAAATTCAAAGGTTAGGAGGAGGCTGGAGCACTGGACATATGATGAAAGGCTGAAGGAACTGGGCTTATTTAGCCTGGAGAAGAGATAGTAAGGCTAAGAGGAGATCTAATTGCAGTCTTCTACTGCCTACAAGGGGTTTGTAAAGATGATGGAGTCAGGCTATTTTGAAAGTTCAGTGAAAGGACAGGAAGCAACAGACACAAAGGAAATTCTGATTAAGTTTGTGTGTGACAAGTGCTATGGGACATAAGCTATGGGTGAATTGTAAATATGAAAATCGAGTTTGTTATAATTGTGGACTAGCTAGATATCAGGGCCTCTGTGAACACCCAGTGCACTTCACTCAATAATTTCAAGGATGGTCTCACTATTCATCTATGTAGACAATATAAGGAACTGATTTGAGAGAACAAGCGGACTTGAAACTAGACGGCTGACTGAACTCCAAGTCACATCCACAATTACATATTTGACTGACATACAGGAGCTCTAGAAATTACCCCAGTCAGCTCCCACTGTGCTTAGTCCAATTTGTATGTTTCAGTGTGTTGGTTAACATCCTGGGTGGAGAGTCTGGCCCTTCCCTCCACAGATTCCTAGGTGGATGCTGTTTCAGAAATGATCCCATTTAGACAGTAGTAGATATTAAGTAGAAACTTTTCCTGCACAGATGGTCAGGTAGGACAGTCCTTTATAGGTAGATAACATATTTAAGAGACATTTTATATGTCATTAAGATAACAAATAGTGACTAATTATGCATGGGCCAGAGTAGTTGGCAGGACCATGGGACACCTGGATTATTAGAATAGAGGACAGTGATTCAGGGAGTCTCATCTGATCCAGGTGAAGATGCAGTTGCAAGGACATTTTTAACAGGGACTCCCATTGCCATCTGGACAGTAACTGACCATCCTGTTCAAGAAATCTGATTTCATATGCAAGTGTTTCCTTATGACAATGTCCAACCCCCTTTTTTTTCCCCTGTTAACAAGCAATCTGTCCTGAGTGTCTAAGCAACATAAAACCCCAGGTTTTTCACCATGAAGGTGGTCAAACACTGGCACAGGTGCCCAGAGAGGCTATGGGATCTTCATCCCTGGAGATATTGAAAACCTAACTGGACATGGCACTAAGCAATTTTCTTTGACTTTGGAGGTCATTCTGTTTTGAATAAGGCATTGCTGATATCCAAAAATCCTTTCCAACCTAGAATTTTCTATGCTTTCTATTTTAAAATCTCAGCTGTTTGGGGAAGGCAATATTTTTCATTCATATGTGTTCTTTTCCTAATGTAAGAAAAAAACACAACCCCTAACAGGTGCCTTGAGGAACTCTATGAAGCAACTATGATTGTGACAGTAGCAGAAGTTACTGGTCAAGTTTCTCACTGTAGCTTTTCTTGAATATTTAATAACTGTTTTTCAGAAGGACAACACTTGATGGCTGGATTTTAATGGTTTTGTGAACAAAAATACATTCTGATCTTTGTCCAGAATACTTATGGCTCATTTCACTAGAGAAAAAATTGTTGCTTATTGTTTCCTAAACTTTTCTCTCTCTTTTTCAGCTATAGTTGATACATGCTGGTACTGACATTCTGCAATTTTCGTAATCTGTGCTATATATAATTTGTACAACTTGGGACTGGTCTGTGTTTCTATTTGCTTTTGTGGTCAAGAAAATAAAGAAGGAATTGGAGAAGACAAAAATAAGAAAGACATTTCCTTCCAATATGAAAATCTGAGGATGTTTGAGCCATTTTTTTTTCATGTTTGCACAGAAGGTGTGTGAATGTTGGATGTACAGAGTCAAGTCTGAGCTTTATAAACCATGCTGAGATTCACAATATGTTAATAGAGACTCAGCACCACTGGATTGAATTTGGCACTATGATAAGTACAGCTCAAAGCTCAGGTTGGGCAAACCTGAGTGTATAGATTATCCCTTGAAATCTGAGAAATTATTTTTGTCCATTAAAAAAACTTTTTGAATGACAGGGGCAACATTACAGTGAAGCATACTGAGATGTGAAAAATCTTAGTAGGATATGTTAGCAGGAGATTATAGTGTGCTCTAATAGTCTCCATTCTTAAAGTTTTGGGCTGGCTATTGGATTTTCATTTGAAAGAGATGCAGATGCACTTGTTGGGCTTCCTTGGTGTGGTAGGTTATTAGGGTAAAAGCAAACACCACAGTAATGTTAAAATATTCAAATTGGTTCCCAGGATTTTTTTTCTTATTCTTTCTTGCCTCAGAAAGCTTGTATCACTTTGGGACTGCTAAAGGCAAAGACCTGTTCGTTTTAATTTGGCAAACATCTTCAAAATAGTATCTCACAGGGTGAGAAGTTCATGCCAACAAATCTGCATGTCAAAGTGGGTAAGAAGCATGTGATTAGTACTCTTATGTGATACATATAAATATGATAAAAAAAGAAAAGCTGACATTTATAATTTGTGCAATGCTTGACAATTTCATACTGAAGCCACCGGGATTTCTGAGAAAGGAATAGACACCCAGGATTTCACTATGAATTTGTGTACAGTTTTGCTGTCTTAATATTTTAAGAACTCAAAAAAGGATATTTCTGAAACTGTCCCAAGCATTGTATAAGCACATTTTAGCAAAATTGGACACTTTACTATTGTTAAAAGCTTAGCTATAAGCTTAGCTTCTGAAATGGAAGCAGCTTTTAACATTGATAGAATCAATTTCGTACTTTCATATTTCTGAACACCAACTACTGATTCTTAGCCCCTAATTTAAGAAACAAACATGGAGGGAATGTTAAAATTTTGGCACTAAATGGAGAACTTTTCATTCAGAGGTACAAAGGGGTTTTTTTAGTCACACTTAAATTACCTTTGGTACTTTAAACTAGCATGTTTTTTTAAAAAATTCAGGATTGTTACTGAAGAAATGGAGAACAAATTAAACATATTATTTACATACTAAATTAAAGTCTAGAACCAATTAAAAGAATCTCAAAAACTTTTACATTAAATACATGAAATAAAGCACTTGTTCCCTACTCACATTTTAACGCTTCATTTTAAAAGGAGAAATTTTTCTAGATATGCTTTCTAATTTTTTGTACTGCTCATAATTCTTCCAAAAATTAACAGAAATATTTTTAAAATACTACCTAAATATACATTTTAGTGAGGAAGAAATTCATATCAGTTTGGAGGACTAGAAGAGATTTTAACATGTCGTGAGTCTGCATTTATATGAAACAAGTATTTGTGATGCATGGAGATTATCAACTAAGCTAATAGCGTTTTTTTCTTTTTAATAGTTGTGAACATAGGTGCAGTCCAGCAGCGATACTGGGGTATTGGAAATGTCTAAATTCAGCCTCAAGGTAAACATTTCCCATACTTGTGACATGTATGAATGCATGTGTAGCAAAGAATGTGTAAGAGAAATTCCACATGAAACCAGGTGATGGACTTCCAGAAATCAATTTTTAGTTAACTGAGACAGTGGTAGGTAGGTAGGATTAACTGGGCATCATTCCTAAAGGAAGAAGGAATTCAAGAGAGTCTCCATTAGCTTTCTCTTATTATGGATGAACAAACCCAGCTCTCTCAGCCTCTCCTCCTATACTGTGTTTTCCAGTCCCCTGACCATCTTGGTGACCTTCCACTGGACTTGATCTAGTACATCAAAGTCTTTCTTGTACAGGGGAGCCCAAAAATGGGCACAGTACTCCAGATTTGGTCTCATAGGAGCCAAACAAAGCGGTAGAATCCCTTGCAGTAGAATCACTTGCCTCGATTTGGCAAGGCTTTCAACACCATCTACTATAATATTCTTCTATCCAAATTGGGACATAACAGTCTGGATGGGTGGACAACTAAATGGATAAAAAATGGGTTGTATGGTTGGGCTGAGAGAATGGTGGTTAATGGGTTGTACTCTAAGTGGAGGCTGGTAACAAGTGCAGTACTGCAGGGGGCTGTTCTGGGACCTGTTCTGTTCAACATCTTTATCAGTGACCTGGCAGAAGTGATGGAGGAGACTCTAATCAAGTTTGGAAATGACACCAAACTGGGGAACTAGTTAACACATTGAAGGGCAGAACTGCAATCCAGTGAGATCTAGAGAAGCTGGAAGAATGGGCCAACAGGAACATCATGAAATGCAACAAGGGCAAAATCAAGTGCTGCCCCTTCTCAAGGACACAGGCTGGGGCCTGCCTGACTGGGAGCAGCCCTGTGCGAAGTGACCTGGGAGTCTTGGCAGACACAAGCTGAGCACAAGCCAGCAGTGTGCCCTGGCTGCAGAGATGGCCAATGGTGTCCTAGGAGGTATTTACAGGGGTACAGCCAGAACGCTGAGGGGAGGGATTAGCCCCTGCTACTTGGAATTCATGAGAACCCATCTGAAATACTGCATCCAGTTTTGAGCCCCTCAATAAAAGAAAGAAATTGATGAATGAGTGAGTTCAGCAGACGGTACTGTGTGGGGGCTGTAGCACTTGCCCTGTAAGGAGAGGCTGAGGAACTGGGGCTTGTTCAGCCTGGAGGAGCGATTGTCTCAGGGGAGCTTAACAACAGTGCCCAGTACCAATGAGGGGGTTATCAAGAAGCTGGAAGGGGACTCTTACCAGTGGTGCAAGGTGGGAAGATGAGGGACAGCGAGCATAAGGTGAATTCAGACTGGCTATGAAGAAACACTTTTTCGCTCTGAGAACAGGCAGACAGTGGAGTAGGCTGCCCAGAAAGGCTGTGCAGTCTATGTCTTAGGATGTTTTCAAGTCCCGACTGGATACAGCCCTCAGTAACCTGGTCTTACCACACAGCTGACCCTGCCGTGAGCAGTGGGATGGACTAGACAATTCCTGAGGTCCCTTGCAGTCTGCGTTTATGATCCCATCTCTGTATATGTGGTTGAACTTCTTTAATGCAAGGGCACACTGCTGACTCATGTTCAACTTGTCCACCAGGACTTCCAGGTCCTTTTTTGCAAAGCAAGAATACAGCTTCTCTTAAAAAAAGGGAAAACAGGAAGAAGTAGAGACAGAGAACCCAAAGCTTTATAAAAAATGTAGCTTAAGTTTCTGGAAAGATAATAATAAAATCTATGGGTTAATATTTAAAAAACATAAGTAAGAGTCAGCACAGAATTATTAGGAATCATATTTACTAATGATCCATAAAAGTATGGAATAAATTGTATGAACTGTTCTATATTTGGAGAGAAATAATTTCACTGTGCAATACTTTCCATGTCATTAATTTTTGAACTAAAAAAATCTCTGTTCTCAAAAATTTGAAAATTCCATCAACAAAATGAAATGATAGCTTTTTAACTGCTTTTCTTGAAGAGTTATGTCAGTTTTGCTTCCTACAGGAGAAAGTGACATTGAGAAGATCCTTTCTATTAAATAAATGACAGGCAAAAAGAAACCCCAAGATTAGTTTTCTGGATTTTTTTTTTACTTTTTATCTAAGTGTTGAATATATATTTTTCAAAAATATTTTGTTTTCTTGTTTTGTTTCATTTTGTTTCATGAGAATAGATTTTTTTTTTCCCAGCCATTTTTTGTGTCATATGAGCTTAAGATCTGTCTCTGCTTTATTGAGCTGGACACTAAAATAACCTTTCAGTTCTGTCCTAACCCTGAGAAACTTTTTGAATGCATTTGTGCTCTATCAGTATATCTCTTAAATGCTCAGTCTTCTGTGATATCAACAGTGAATCTGTCCTTCAGCATGCAACTAAGGTCTTAATGGCAGCACTCAAGTGCTTCAAGTGTGTTCTTCCTACTTTCCATTTCTAGGACTACGTCATGCAGGACTGATTCCTAAACAGTTAGAACAAAGGTATGTCTAGTGCTCAGAAACTCTTAATAAGTCAATGAAAGTGCAATGTGAAAGACATAAAGCATCAGCAAAATTGTTAAAAACTGAAGCTCTTATTGCCATTTTTTATTATTATTATGCTCTTTCCTGTAATAAATTAGAGGTCAAAGTTTTAGAAATGTACTGTAATATAAAATAAATATCAGTCAAACAACCCATGTAAAGCAAGGCCCAAGTATGAGCCAGTAGAGCTGTAATAAAAGTGCTTTCATGGAATTTCTGTGAAGGATTTCAGTGAAGGTTGAGGGGAAAGGGACTGCTGAATGGTTTTATAGATAGCAAGACTTTCTTTTTTAATGCAACATAAATTTTATTTTACATGACACTCTTCTCCAACTTTTATTGTTTTAATAACATAAAGGGTGAGATTACCAATGGGATTTGTATGCTCAATTCTCATTAATTTTAATAGGAACTGGTCATCAAAACCCCTTAGGCAACCCTGAAAACATCAGCCAAAATTTCCTCCTGTATTTGCAAGCAAACCGCAAAATCAACAAAGCCCAGAAAAGCTCTCCCAGTTGAAAATCTGTGAGCACGTTTACTGGATTCCCACAGCACTGAATAGAGCATAGAGAGAAGGCTGAATCCCTTTTCAGAGCCCTGACTCATGAAGAATGCAAACAGAAGTGCTCTGTGACAAACACAGGTAACACAAAATATGATCAAAGCTAGATTGTCTTCCCCACTGCTCTTGAAGCATCTTGCTGTATTTGACAAATGCAGAATGCTTGAGAGTAAATGATGAACGTGTTTGAGGTATAAAATAAAGAAACATCAGACAACTTTAGTCAATCAGCTTAAGTTTTAATTTACCACAGTGAAATCACAGATTTAGTGGTCAAGATTTTAATGGGTACTCAACAGCCTGAGACTACAACAAAGCCTCACTGAAGTGTGTGATCATTTGGTAACCATTAAAATCAATAGGCAGCCTTCCATAATTCCAGGGTATGCTGCATCAGATCACTGGGTTAAGATCTGCTTTTACTAGACACGCCAGCTGCATTAATAAAGTATTTTCCTCTCCATGTCTAAACCAATTCCATGTCTACATTATGATGTCATACTTTTCATTAATGTATTATATCACCTAATCTCTAGCTACCAGAATTCAAATTAAGGTTCCTGTGACAAATAAATGAGAATGAAATACGTTTTTTTTAGTAAATAAAAATTATGAATCATTTGTCTAGAGCTGAGATGAACTTGTTTTGTTTAACATCAGTCATCCTCTCAAAATGTCCACACATACTTTCATGTTATTGGATTACTACTTCATTACAGTTCTTTTTCAAAGTAAGAATTTTTTTTCCCAAGATATGAGCAAGTGTTTTGAGAGTCAAAGATATCACAGACATAATAAAAAATTTACTTATGATAATAGTGTTCATTATTCTTCTCCTTCAATAATTCTGTGGGAATGTATGACAAAACTAACATCTCTCTATTTTCTTACTTAGTGGAACTAGAAATCTCAAATAGTAAGTTTTTGCTAGTTTTAGAAGGCCAAGTTTTAGTCAAGGCATTAAATAGAAGTTCTGGTAATACTGGGTTCACATATTTTTGTCCGAAGAGCTCCTAAATCTTTTTAATGACACTACATATCAAATTGAATTTTAAAAAAATCCAATCCTAAATAGATTAACATTTTCAGAATTGTCCCATTATAGAAATTGTGCATCCTGTTCTATTAGTTTTATATTGTTGTTAATTTATAAATTTCAATCAATGTGTTTAAGTAAGCAAGCATCTAAAATATGTTGTGCTGGAGAAGTTAGTAAAAAACAAAAAGTAAAGTATCTTTATACTTTACCAAGGAATACAGAACTACCAGGGTTGTCAAGGCCATTAATCTTTAACAGAAAGATCATACAGTTGTCTTTCTGGAAAACTTTAATTTAGAATGTACTCTTTGATAGCTTGATGCCAGTCTTCATCTTCCTAATGTTACATTTATTTTCTTTTACTTTGAGAAGGAGGTGGCGGGAGGAAGAGGGGAAGTGTAGCCTTGCTGTGCAAGTGAAATGCAAAGGAAGTGCCACTTTTGTAAAGAAGATAAATGTTTTCAAACAACTGTTTTCAATTTGTGAAGTAATATCATATGATAATATATTCCATTTTCCACTTTTAGTCAAGCAGCTTCATTCTTCAATTGACTGCAAAAGTGCTTGGAATAATTTTTGCTGGCTGTATCCAAAGTCTCCTTTTTTTGAACAAAATTTGGAAGGCTTGAACGAATATTGTGTTGTAAATAATTCTTGACTACAGACTGGCATAAAACCAGTAAGCCCATTAAATCTCTTCTTGATATAATCAACTGTCTCCATCACTACTGAAAGTTCTTATTTCTGCTGTAATCTGCTATTTTTCTGTCAGATAAACTAAAAGCATGAAATTGTATCATAAGGATCTTAGATACAACATTTTAAGGACTAAAATGTGACTTTGAGGCTAAACACACAAGTCAAGGAACAAACCCCCAGGAAGAGAGGAGGAGGGATCTATCCAAATGCTGGATTTCAATGTGTAATCTGAGAAAGTTTTTGCCCGTGTTATTCCTTACTAAAGTCTTGCCACTAAAGGCAAAAACTGACATGGACTTTTGCAGTCATAATTACACCCATACTTGCTAATCAAAGAGCGAAACTGATATTCAGACATGTAACTCTTGGAGTCAGGACAGCCGCAAAGGATTATTCCCTTAGAGTGGAGATTATGGGAAAGGACCGGTTCAGAGCCTTGCTAGCATGAATTAGAGCAAATCCAGGCTTTTCATCAGGTGTTCTAGGGCTCAGTGAGAAATGAGCAAAGCCTTATTGAAGATTTTCCTCGGTGTACCTGCGTTTACCTTATGTTGGAATACTCTAGATCCGTTTTCATGAAGTCTGTCAACTTTCTAAGGGATAAAATCTACTTTTATAGAACTTCTTAACTGACAGTAACCTCGGTGTCATCAGATGTGTCCTCTTTCCCTTCACTTAACTGATTTAAGGCTCTCCTCAGCACTGAAGCCCCATTGTTGAAGTTGAACAATTTAATCCTATTTAGAAAAGTCTTAGGTTTTGGTATTAGATTGCTTCTCAACTTTGATGTGTTTTTTATCATTGTCTCGACACAGCATTGACTACAGTGTTTATGACGGAAGCATGTGGGATGCTCCAGATTGCCAGTTTTGTGCATTTCCAGATCTTTGTGGCTCACCAGCAGATCTGTGTGCAGTTTGTAGTCCCCCAAATTGTTCAGCCCATTTGAGATTGTCATGCAGTTGAGAAGCATTATGCTTTGATTTATAAACACAGTAATAGTCTGTTTTGAGATAGCAGAAACAAATTAAGCAAAGTAGAGGGAGATTGGGGGTTATTTACTTGTCTTTTCTGTCAAAAAAGCATAGCTGTGGAAACTCAGTGCATCTGACAATGTGTACTATTATTTTTGTTGACAAAATGTAGAATGTCTTCGGTCTGATAATGAATAGATTTAAAATCTCTTGGAGACAGAGGAGTTACAGATGGGCATTGCTCATCTCTCCTTATGAGGAAGATTTGAACAATTGCTGTCTTTTTCTGAACTCAAGCAGATTTTGTGCTTGAGTTCTGTTGTCTTTACCAAAGTGCAACAACAGAGAATTGTATAGCTAGAAGAGCTATCTACCTGCTATCTGTGCATTTTACAGCTATTAAAAGAAAAAGAAACTTTTTCTTGCCTGTTGTCCTAACCTATCCAAAGCACATGTCCAAGACAATAGAACTTACTGAAGTCGTTTGGACTAAATCCTGAGCTTCTGACCCAGAATGTAGTAGAACAAATTTTCAAGACTTATTTGTAACCATATGAAAATTTTGAGCTCCAGAAGCGAGTGGAACCTTAGTGATTTAAATGTTTCTGAAGACTGTTTATCATTCTTCAGGTTAGTGAAAGTCCCTATTGGTGTGATGCGATGGTTGCTTATGTTAAGAAGATATTTGTCATATTGATTATTGAGTTGTTCCTTTTACTGAATGTTGGTAGGAAATAAAAAAGAGGAAATAGTAACTTTTTAGCCTGTGTAGAATAGAAATTCTTGCAGAAGATTTGGGAGACAGATAACAATAGCCAAGGGCTATTGTGCAATGCGCCCACCTAACCACAGTGAGGAAACTAAAGTATGTGGTCAGTATGCAAATATGACGATGAGTCAATCATCTTACCCCCTTAAATACTGAGCAGCCCAAGAGCCCTTTGAGCTCTCCTGCACAGCAGTGGGCTGCACACCAGGATCTCCCCTTGAGTAGGGATGCCTCTCAAGGTTACTTCTCAAGGTTGTGAGATTCCTTGCTGAAATAGATCCTCGGTAAGTGACTCATAGCATGATAAACTTCGAAATCTTAGCTAAGTGATACAAAGTATTGATTGCGCATGTATAATCCTTTAGACATAAGCCATTGACCAAGTCTGGGACTAGGACTGGATCCAGCCGCACCTAGACTTCTCTCTGAGAAGGAGTTTGGGAAGCAAGGGGGTCCTTTTTGAACTGCATGACTCAATGGGAGGGTCTCCCTAACAGTTTTGTCTGACCCTGTCCTCTATCCAGTCAATAGTCAAGTGTACCCAGCCATCGAATCTTCTTAAACCACTGTCACATTTACCACTGAACCTTTAACTCACTGTTGAGTTAACAGTTGAACAGTTAACTCACTGTTTCATATCAATAAAGCATATTTTTGCTTCTCTCTTACAAGTGAAGTGCATCGCTCCATCCGCGACCTATGTCCCTTGTGGCAAAAGCTTCCAGTATACACACACGTTTTGCCAGCATTTCAGACTTTATAAAAGAACAACCACAAAACTAATCACTGAAAATCTAAGTGGAATCCAGTTGTTAATTGTTTTCTCATACCATTAACTAAACCTCCTCATTAGGAATGTCACTGTATTGCACCACCAACTATTTTTAAAAAGGGACCAGCCCTAGCGATACACTGAACGTATATCATTGCAGATTTCAGAATGGCCACGTAACTATTCCATATAGAAAGCGCAACAAATGACAAGCTGAACAAAACTGTGTTTTAAAGAAAAACCTGGTTTAAAATTAGTGCCATGAATGGCATAAATTATGTGATCTTCCTGAAAAACAGAGCACTTGAAATTCCTAGGAAATTCAAGAGACACAATGAAATACATTCTATAGCTGAAAAGCATGAAAAAACAACTGTAAGGTCCCACATTTTGAAAGTACATTTTTAAGGGCTCTCACAGCGCTCCTGGAGCCCTGCATTAAACAGCTATACAATTCCTCACCGCTGCCTTGAGACTTCTCTTTCAAATTAACTTTCCAGAATGATTTAGTGTCTAGAAGTGTTGTTCAATTTGGAAAGCTTCATTTGCAGATTTTTCTGATCAAACAACTTCGCAACATATCTTTGGTCCACTTTTGCTTTTAATTTAAGACTTTCCAAAATTCTTGTGAGAGGAGTGGTGTACCAGGTACCCGTGCCCAGGTGCCCCTGCCCAGGTGCCGGCAGCAGCAGCAGCAGCAGCAGCAGGTGAGGGCTGCAGGGCGGCCCCTGTGAGGAGCGGCCGGGGCTGCCCCGCGCCGGACACAGCCGGTTCCAGCCGGCTCCAACGGCCCCAGCGCAGGGCAGGGCTGAGCCCCTCAGCCACGGGCGGGCGCCTCGGGGAAAGCCTGGGGAAGGAAGGGCAAAACGCTGCCCGGCAGCCGGGGCTGAGGGCAACAGTGTGAGAAACAGCCCTGCGAGCCCCGAGGGGAGAGCGGGAGGAGGGCAGGAGGTGCTCCGGGCGCCCCGGCAGAGATGCCCCTGCGGCCCCGGGAGGGACCCCGGTGGGGCAGGTGTTTCCCTGCAGCCCGTGGGAAGGCTCCAGGCTGGAGCAGGGAAAAGCGTGAGGAGGAGGCAGCGGCAGAGAGGAGCTGTTATGGACTGACTGCAGCCCCACACTCCCCATCCCCCTGCGCTGCTCGGGAGATGGAGGTAGAGAAGTCAGGAGTGAAGGTGAGCCTGGGAAGAATTGAGGGGCATGGGGAGAAGGGCTTTTCGTTTTTTGTCTTTGTTTCTCACCTTCCGACTCTAATTGGGAATAAATTAAAAGAATATTTCCCAAGTCAAGCCTGTTTTGCCTGTGACAGTAATTG
>VYZW01035622.1:2039-12475 GCA_013401315.1 Balaeniceps rex | reverse complement strand
AGCAAAGAGAAAAATAACTTTTTGAAGATTTATCAACCTTTAAGATATACTGATTTCTAGTACATCTAAAGGAATACGTTGCTGGCACAAATTGCATTTTCAACTTGTTGCTTCACAAGCACTTTAAAGTATTAAATATTCAAAATAAATATTAAAAGTATGTTTAGCTGAATAGATTTTGTGATGATATTGGCTTAATGTCACTATGACATTGGGCATTTTAATTCCAACTCACAAGAAACTACCAATGAAAGAAATTTTGGTAATATGAAAAGATGATATAAATAAAGCATTGATCTTGTATTTCTCTGATGCTAGTGAAGCAATTGAGTCAGTATGCAGAGAAGAACTCTAAACTATACCAAGGAAGTTCTCACTAGATATTTCCATAGCAAGAAAGTGTACATGTGAGGGATTAGTTTGGGAGCGGTTTCATTGCACCAAGAAACTCTGTAAATCTTTTAAATGGTCATGAGGACCATAAGAGTTTATTCAGTACAAGACCATTATCACAAACCCAACATTTTTAGCCCCTGCTATTTCTCCCATCCAGCAGAACTGGAGTAGACCAAGAAAGATAAAGACCAAGATATTTTCACAGGCCCCACAAGCTCCAGCCCTGATAGAGATGGATTCTCAAGTCCTCAGCTGTTACTAGAGAGCTTCTACCCTGGGTTCTGATCTGCACTTGTTTACACACAAAACCACAAGCTTGCAGATTTTTGTGGTTTGGGGGGAGTGCAGGATGGTTTTGGGGGGGTATTTTTTGGTTTTGTTGTTTTGGGTTGGGTTTTTTGGTTTGGTGTTTGTTTGTTTGTTTTTTGCACTTTTTAAACATGTTTATGGCCAGTTAAACTTTCTTCATTTTAACAGAAAATGGGTTATTTCAATTTAATTGCTTTAGTCTGTTTGTAGAATTATTTGCAAGTCTGTAATTCTAGCATTGCTTGCAGCTTGGAGAAACTGCACTGATAAACTGTTTTGATCCCTGTATAAAACAGAAGTTAATCTTTTGTAGACTAATGGAGTGAGAAATTTTCCTAAAAATCTTACAAACTGACCTATAAAATTTAGGCTTTATGTAGGTTAACTACCTGAGCAGTTGCCTGTTGAAATGCCACACCTTTACATCATGAAACAGAATGTAACTGTGTCCTCATCCTTCCATATTTCATGAGGTTACTGCCATGACCTGTAAAGTCAACGCAGAGGTAGTACATAGAGTTGTGTTCCTACTCTGTTTATGGGCTCTTAGTGGAACTGGGCCTTCATAAAAGGAGTCCTTTGAGGAATTTAATCGCGTTTAATTAGGCTTGATAACCTTTTACAAAGAAGTTTTTCGCAGCAGGACCCTTACAAAGGTATCTTGGTGAAACCTGTAGTCATTTTAGCTTCAAGACAAATTAGCTCCAATGCTTTTACTATGCAAACAAATTCTGCATATTTTTTCAAAGCACAACTCTCACCACTTTGGCTTCACATTGTACAATAGGTTGAAAGAGTGCATATAAACACTGTGCAATCCATATCACCTCCTGAGCCATTTAACGAATTGCATGGTCAGCAGTTCCAAGATCCCACTTTGTGCATAATTAACATCAGTAGAGGTTAATTACAGCTACCCATAAAGCTTCATTACAATCAAGCAGAGAGTAAAACTAATCTGAACAGTTTAATTATTAAAAAAATTATATTATATAGTCAATGTGATAATCAATGTACAATAGAGTTTATACCTTTTCTAAAACACACTCTGAAAATTCTGATTTATTTTGCAAGTATTGTGTGCAGGGAATTTTATAAAATACGTTGTTAAATCAGGTAGATAAGCTGTAAATACTTATAATCACTAATAGGAACACAAGCAGCTGCACAAATAATGCAAAGGAAGAGGTCAATGCTGAACCTTGATCGCCTGAAAAGAAAATTTATCAAAACTTAGTTGTGATGATGCAGGGATTTTCACTTCACAATTACCTTTCTCCAAGGTGCAGTTGCAGTGTTTTATCTATTAACAACCTTCTTCCTGCATTCTTCATCCAAAGCTAGAAGAGTTCAAGATCTTAGTATTTTTCTCTATGTCGCAAAACTTGGCTATAAATTTTCCAGCAAATGGAAAAATTAGATAGTGCTGTGTTCCTTTTTAAATCTTCTTGAAACCCTTTGTACATGGAGCAGGTAAATATTACTCTGGTAACCCACTGAAGTATCTTCAAACTGAATTTAACAGTTTATGTCTCCACAGAGAATGAAAAAAAGAGTATGAGAGAAAAAAAAATGAGAGGAAGGAATTCTTGTAAGTGCTTGAAAGCTGATAAGACTAGACTGGCTTCTTAGTGCATGTAATTTTTACATGGTTTTAATTGTAATCTGAAATTGTAATTTGAAATTTCAAATCAGTCTGTAAAATTACCTGATTTATCTAGATGCAGGCACACAAGGTACTGTGCCGAGGATTTATCACCAAACAGAGTAATTCTGTCTTCCTATAGGAAGACTAAATTTTAAATCTTGTTCTTCATCATAAAGTACAGTCACAACAAATCCAGAATACCCTATACCCTAGTCCCTGGAACACATGGAATAAGCTGAAACATGCAGGAGCAGCAGGGAATTATCTTCTTATATTAAAAAGTTGAAATTATTATAGTGCTGCAAGATCCTTCCTATGGCCGTTCCAATTTGCCATTGTATCTGTCAATGCCAGTAACTTCAAATGCTATATTTTCAGAATGTTACTGGATACAGAGAAAATGATTTTGAAATTCTCTGAGGAAAAGGGGGATAACTCTTTGGATGTGCTCAGTCAGATACCCAACTCAGTGAATTTTGGCTTCTGAACTAATTTAAGTAGAGAACAAAAATCCTTTCTTTGTGAAACGCTGAAACAGATTTCTTTGCAACATACTGAAGTAGATATACAAAATATGAGCATTCAGTCAACATCTACATAGGTCTTACTAAACAGTACATAAATTACACATATTTAATAGCAGCTTGTGGCTCCATGGCTGCTGGAGAGAATGTGCAATACCCTTATATTATCCACATCTGGTAAAACTTCAGTAATTAGAACATGTTGGAAGGACGTTAAAGGAATGACCCATAGAATTCCTAAGAAAACACTACTGATTGATTTGTCTCTGTGTCTATTAGATTACATCTTTGATATACCTAGTTTATAGTAGGAAAAGTTTTCTAAGAATGCAGAGCTTATTTTGCTGACAATGAGATTTACCTCAAAATAATCAACATGCTACTGCAAAAAGGGTTTGCAAAGTTATTTTGGTACTATAAAAATTATGGTTAATGGCATGCATAACAATTACTCCCCCATCTGGACTGATTTCTAAACTTTTTTGTGAAGATTATGAAGAAAAAGGCTAAATTCTTTCTTCCCCTTATAAAGGCAAGTATCTGCCTCAAGCCCGAGTAAGAAGGTTTGGCATGGCTATTGCCAAGAGAGCCAGGAACGCTACTGGCCCTGGCTTTCTTGCTACTTCTCACTCATGTAAAAGGTCTGCATTTATGCTCCCAGACAGATGCTGTATAACAGAATTACAAGGTATTATTTCATCTTTTTTTCCAGTTCTTGCATTCCACAGGAGGAACAGGTTAGGCTGGCATGCAGATCCCAGAGAAGCCAGCTCAAGGCTGTATAGAGCTAGAAGAAGTTAAACTTTTATGATCAAGAGATCTTTCTGTTGGTTGGATAAAACATACCTTTTCACAGGAATATATTGGTTTATGTGCTAAAAAAATATTGTAAAAAGGAATCTTAAACTGATCTCAAAATTATTGAAATGAAATATTTTTATTCATGCCTTTTTTGATGGGGGACAGGCAGGAGAATGTTTAATAATAAACAAACAAAGACAGAGAATTTTTTTCCTCTACAAGAGAAGAAGTGTAACAGGAGAACATTATGGAATCTCACTTTTTCCATGATGGGAAACATAATGGGCTCCTTTTTCTCCAGTCAATATCTTTTATTCTTCCTGCATTCTTCTAATCCATTGGAGCTTATTTGCAGGGAAGAGCAAATTTATTCCATGGCATTTGGAATTTAACATGTAATTAACTGGCAAAATTGCCACATTGTATAGGGCACAGAAGCAACTAACAAAACTGCTAACAATTGCTAAGAAAATTCATAATGTAAGCAAGGCATATTCCTACTTCATTTTTGTCCCATCAAGATAGAGTAAGCTTAGTTTTACAATGTACCATTTGTTATTTTGGTTTCTATATTTTACTTATTAGTTGTATGTTAAATTCATATAGCAGGTCTATTTCCCTGTCCTTTTGCTTACTATATTCCTTTCTTAGAAAATATTACAAAACCTTATTTCAAAGAATAACTTTCCACTGTGAGAATGATGCTTCTTGCTGTCACTGACATGCTTCGATTCAATTATCACTCACTAATAAAAAAGTAAACCAGTAAAAAGTAAAACAAAAGAACAGTAAAAACCCATACTCCAACGGAAGTTTTGACAGCAAAAGATAAAAGAAGTAGTAGAGCTCCATGACATTTGCTGGGGACTTTAATATTGCTTTTGGCTAAATGGAAGGAATCCAGATAACAAGGTGGTAACCTGAAGTCCAAAAGTAAATTAGGGAAGATTAGGTTAGAATAATTTCTAATAAAAGTCAAAAAGGAACTGTAGCACTGATTCTTTTTGCAGGGAAATGGAGAACTGTGTATATTTTTAAAATAAAGAATTAGCCTGTCAAATTGTTCAAATACACTTAACTTTAACGCCAAATTTAAATTGTGTTGCCTGAGGTATTCAGGCACTGAAAAGAGCACGTTGTGGTTATAGGCATGGATAGTCCCAGTCCTTTCAATGGGTCTTAAAGGCATGCTTGGCTTAGACATCTGCTTGGCTTAGGGCCCTAACGAGTTAGTTAAGCAATTCATGGTGGACGAGGTTTAGAAAAGGACAAAAGCAGGTATTAAACCTTAGCTCATTTTTAAATGCTTGAAAGAAATTCAGGTCAAATACAGTGCTTCAAATCTTTAGTAGAGAGCCACGGGAAATACAAGGTCAGCCAGTTAAGTACATGGATATGCTCACATTTCCTTTTGAGGGTCACCCCAGACACCTGTAGCCCAGAGCTTGAAGAGGCAGCTCCTGCCAAGGCTGTTGCAGGTACAGCTGGGGATGCGCCTGCCAGGACAGCCCAAACCCATTTGCTCAGGTAGGCTGTTCAGTGAAGCAAGCATTTAGATGGGGAAGAAATAAAGCATGGAGCATGCCACACTCCCTAGAGCACTGGAGGCACATTCACTAAGGCAGATTTATAGTAAGCCAGATGGACACATGTTATAGATGATACGGCATGGAAGTCATGCTCAACTATCATCAGTTGCTAACTTACCTAATTTTGGGGTAAGGAAATAGCTGGCACCTGATTTTAGCATCTCTAGCAACTGATATTTATTTATTTATTTATTTCTCTCTCCCACTTCCCCATTCATGCAGCTTTTACTGTTTTCTATTATGTATTTTTTTATAATATCGTGTTTTTAAAAAATAGTTTTCTCTTACCAAACACACACACAAGCACAAAAGGCAAACCCTATGGGCACTGTGGTAATAAAATTAAAATTAATCTAAATAGAACTTAATTCTCTTAAATCAGTTTTGCTCCACTGCATTTAGCAGTATGAAATAAAAGAAACCATGGTTTGTAATAAAAAAGGAAATCTAATGGAAATTGAAAAACAACCTAAATTTCCATCAAAAGGGAGGCAAACCAGTTTCAGATGTGAAAATTTACATTTTTATCATTAAATAGCAAACATTTAATAGGATGGTTTGTGGAATGACCAAAGTAATTTGGGATACAAGTAATACATAAAACACATGCATGACGTGCTATGAAGAACATGATAACATTCTTTTCAGGGCTTATCAGAATGTAGCTGTCTCTAAATGACCAATACTTTGTTTAAAATATTGTGTGATGGAACATGAAATTAGGAAAAAAAATCCACATATAGAACTAAAAACTTTGAAATTTTATAGGAGTGTTTGGTGAACAAAAGTCATTTCTAGAATTATAGAATGCACCCAGGATGTGAACCTGAAGGAAAGAAAACACCACATATTATGTATGAGAAATGACAGGCAAGTCATAGAAATGGATACGAGCTGTTTTAACACTTGAGTCATTTGGGACTTCTCAACAATTCATTCTACCTATGTTTCAGGAACTCTGCCAAAAAGCTTTTCATTCTCCTATCTGACTAAGAGTACAGGCAGCTGTATTTTGGTGCATGCTCTGAATAGATGTATTAGATACAGCTAGCAAATTTCTGGATAATGGGGCAGGGGGATGGAAAAGAGAAGAAGTTTTAGGAAAGAAAAGGGGAAAGCTATACTGAAAAACAGTTGCCAAAAACTTAGTGTCAGGGTTGTCACCCAGGGGTGAACATATGGCTGCAGAAACTCATGGATTCTCTCATGGCACAGTGACAGGATCCCATCCAGAGGGAGTGGAGGACCTCAGTCGCCAGAGGACAAATTCTATGAGAAGGACTGAAATGGTTCATTTCAGTTTAAACTGTGCTAAATTTCTTTTCCCGTCATAATGATATTGTTTGTTGCTTCACCTCTCCTCTGTCCTAGTTAAATTGGTAAGAATCCCTCTCTGCTGAAAGACTCGTGAGACATCCCATCACTTGTGACCAGGCAGTATAACACTGTCCAAAATTTGTGAAGTATAATAATGAGCATGACCTTGGACCTTTAAAATGGATTCTATGTAGCTCATTAAAAATAATTCTCTTTTTTCATGTGAATTTTTTGTGGTCTTGTACAACCATTTGTGTTTTTCAGTGGCATAGCATTACCTGCCCACTGCAGGTGTTTCAAACTACTGATATTGGGAGAAACATTCCCCTTGAATCCATGGAATTTTGGATCTTGTTCTCTTTCCTGTTCACCATTTTTCTGAAAAAAAAAAAAAAAAAAATTAGTACTTTACCCCTCTTGAAAACAACATTGACCTTTCTTTGGCTTTTCATCCAAAACATTGTTCCTTTATGAAGTCATGTCAGAGGAAGAGTTATTAATTTTCCTGAAGGGTATGCAGCACACGTTTTGCAGATGAGCCTGACTGTGTAGAGGAAGAAGCCTTCAGTTTTAGATAAACAGTAACACATTCCAGCAGGATGATTTAAAAGACAATTGTTATAATTTTTCACTTCTTTTTGCTGACAGCCACAGTGGTCTAGACCATTACTGGACTGGCTATGATGTTTGCCAGCTCCCATTCACAGGATTCACAAGAACAAAAATTCTTTGTATTTAGCTGCACAAAATGGAAATGTTAATTTCTAGTTTCAGAGCTGCTCCCCCCCAATCCCAAATTTCCTACATGCCCTCCAGAGTAGGAGCTAAGTGACCTATGAACTTCTTATTCCTGCGAATTAAGCTTTTAGGATTCAGCAAAATAAACCCTATGACAAAAATTATGAAACAGCAAGGCTGTGTAAGCTCTTTTCTGTGCCTCTCAACAGCCCCACAGGAGGTCACTGAGATCATACCCTACAGCTTCAGCATCATCTCCCTTCATTTACATTTTATCTAATTTTCTCTCGTCTGTCTTGGTACTTATCACCATAATTGCCTTGCAATGAGTTTTGACAACTACTGCAAAGGCGGGGAATATGGGCAGGAGAGTGGCTGCTACAGGCCTAAAGTCTCAGAGGCTGCCACCGTGAAATATTGTGCGAAATGAGAGTGGGAAACGCCCAGGTTTTCAGCGGAGAACCCCAAGCTAGTAGGTGGTTTATCTATCAGCAATTTTTTTTTGTTTTTACCCCTGGGTTTCTGGATGTGCTTGTTTGTCTTCCCACATTACTTATATGCACCCAGTTTGATGCACAGTACAGAATTACAGTTCAGATTTGCCTGCTGGAAAAAGTTAAGGCATGTGGTCTCTGATATCTTCCTGGGGAAACAGTGGAATTAAATAAATGAAAAGTGATGCAAGCCTTTTAATAGCATTTAATTGCTAATTGGATGCTTTAGGAGTAAACAACTGTTAAATAATATTGATGAAAGGTCTGTCAAAAGATGAATACATTGTCTGGTAAGCAACTGTGTGGGCAAATACTTCAATTACTCCAGTCTAGCCAGACACACTGTGTCTGAGTAATTCCTGAACCTGGTCTTTTAAATTGAGCTGGGCTGGTTTCCAGACAAGAGCAAATCTATCCTCTGGGTTGTATGGCTAAAGACCTCAGTGCAGAGCTATGATCGTTGTTCCTGCTGTGATTTCCCATTCTTTCAAATCCTGACATTTTATGTTACAACATTGTTTTTGCTGCTGTTGCTTTAATCCTCTAGATGCTGCTAGATTTAGAAAGCAGTAGAATAACTGAACTACCATACAAGGGTTTGCTTCATCATTACAGATTAGGATTCCAGTTCTCCAAAGCTTCATATATGTGGGATAAATCTTTGCAGGACTTACTCAGGAGTTGCCCTTCAAATATTTGCAGGACTTAGTCACAGATAAAGTTTCTGTTTAACCAACATTTTCTTAGTCTGCTGGTAAAATGAAATAGTTGTGATGATCTGCGCATTTAATGGAGATCAAAAAAGGGTGAAAGCATTCCATAATAACCCTTTCAATTCCAAATTTTGTTACAGACATTATCATACTACCTGCATGGTCTTAGCTGTATGCACAAAGAGAAGTCCTGCTAGTCCAAACTCAGTGGGACCAAAACCATCTAACAGGAATACTGAAGTAGACTTGATCACATATTCGCTATGTAAAAGATACATCCCCAAACCTAGAAAGATTTTCATGATGATCATATAAATATGTTGTCTCATTTTATTTAAAGAGCTCACACTCATTCTTACAATTATAGCATCTTTGCAGTATTAAGACCAAAACTTTTTTCCCCCCTCAAGTATACTAACCACAAATAAATACAATAACATAACTCTTGAACCTCACTTGTTACTGTTTATATATGGGGAAGGTCAAATGTGACAGTTGTTCACCTGATGATACCTGAAAGCTAAAGGAGCTGTCCCTTTAAATTTGTCATTGTTACAGACAAATCTATTTCGAAAAAGCTGACATTGTAAGACATAAAAATGTGATAGCACCCATGTGGTTTTTTTCCACCTAAATAAACATGATATTATTTGAGTAAACACACATAACTATCCATTACAAGTTAAAAATACTTATTAATATTGTTGGTAGTACATTTTTGGCAGATATTTTTTAATATAATGGAAACATTAATACACTCAAATTCTCTATAAGTATTAATTTTAGTATGCCTTTTTCTTGACAAAATTACCAGAACTAGCAAGTAAGAACATAAGAATAAAAACAGGTTTAGTCCAGATTTTTAAAGATATGTATCCTTCAAAAGTTTTGCAGGACCCAAGTGGCTTAGATATTTAGGGGTCTGCATACCACAGGCTTTCAGGAAGAGTTAATATACTACATAAAAGCACATGATATTCTAATATTTCCTTTATCACAGAGATGTAACTCTTTACATTGTAGTAACATGACAGTAAGCACCCAGCTGGCATGCAAAATAATCTTTTCTTCCCTTTATTTCCAAGATGGAAATTAATACCTGCATTAGATGGTGACAGAATTTATTTTGAGGATTAAATTTGCTCAAAGCCTTTGTTCATAGGAAATGCAGCATGTGATACAGAGATGACTCTAAGCATTATCATAAGCTAATAAAAAGACAAGAGATAATAAGGACCAAATCAGTAGAAACCAAATTTCAAAGGTAAAATTCCCTCTGCCTGAAAATTTTCTTTCCTTTTCTCTCCCCTTCTCCCTTGTACCCTTTCTGCTCTACTTTTGGATTCAAACTCATTTCTTTACTATGTTATTTTATGGAGTCGATGAAAACCTGATAACCCCCCTTTGCTAAGGAGGCAGAAGAACTAATTGCTTTTTGTTCACTATCTTGGCTGATGGGTGAGAAGCTAAAACCCAATTTATCCAGTAATTGCTACGTTCATGAAAAACAGCATCAAAGCCTTGATGCGTTTTACTGTTGTCTCTTGGGAAGGCTCATGTCTAATACTTATGCTGATATGGCTCATAATATAGTCCTCTGACTCTTCTATTTGCTCTTGCAATTACAAGGTTTCTTATTCCATTGTGCATATTCCTCGGAACTAAGATTAGCTTAACTGAGCTTCCTTTGAAAACTTGCCTACCATCAAATGCATCAGGCCTAATGCATTCTGTAGCCACGCAAAATCAATGAACAGCACAATTTTCTGCTTCCTGCAATGATCAATAGGATTCACATAATGGGTGGAAAATTTTTAATCATGACAGCCCAGCATCTAGCGGGCATAAATCTTCCCTGCATTATAACCTCTCCATTTCCCACTAGTGCAAATTTGCAGGTATTGAAT
>VYZW01035617.1:0-25046 GCA_013401315.1 Balaeniceps rex | reverse complement strand
AATGACTGTGTCTTATGTGTCTGGACAGTGAAAGTTCCGTAAGGAGATTTTCAAATTTCTTGTTGTCCTAGCTAGGACTACATTTACACTTACACTGTTAACACATTTGAGTATTCCTTTGCTTTCCCAGTCCTCACTTTTCCTGGACTCCTTAAACTGTACAACTTTCAAAAGCTGTTTGTGATCTCCAGTGATCCAGGCTATACATTCTTGCTACCTGGAGCCAACTTTTTGTGTTTAGCTGATGAGTTGATTGAACAAAGCCTTGCAGGATCTCTGCCTAGACACAGTTTTAATGACCCCTTTCAGTTTTGTGGCAGCTCCTACCTATTGAGTCCCAATGGCAGGGCACAGTGGTCCATGATTAATGGTACTAGACATACAGAGCAGCCATGAAGAAACTCCCCCTGTTAGGCAGCAAAGCAAAGATTGAAGTGGCATCTTGCAGCTACCCATGTTGGGGACAATCAAAGAGTCGTCAATATCCCAGACTGAAAATGTGTCTGCATCGGTTTTAGGTAGGGAACATTAAGAGATGTCATCCATCATAGCTGACTGACAGTATGTTTGGGGAGGGTGGGCTAAAGCATGGAGAAATGCCAAAATGCTCTTACAATTTGGCAACTTCATGAAAACAAGATCGTCTTCCCTGCAAGCTAGAAAACTGAGTCTGAGATTAATTACTTAACTCCTAGTACTCTTGAACTTGGTGCTTATTCCTATGCTCAGCTGTTCTTTTACAATAACATTAATTTGAATATTTTACAAGAACATTTGAAGTTTATTTATGGAAACATCCAAAATTCTTCATTTTAGATGTATATGGAGAGTTGATTGCTTTTCCGTAATTGGGATTGCAACTGTGATCTTTTATAAAGCTATTATTAGTCCCAATATTATCACAGCTGTAGCTTCCAGGACTGATTGAGTTTAGAAATGACTCAGTTTCTTTTAAAGGCTAAGATGAGCTTTTATGGCAAGTTTCAATACAGTTAACCTGCCCAAGCTTTAGGACTGGTTGTGGCCTCACTGCTGTACACTGTAAAATGGACTGGCTTTACATTTTGTGCCATTATCACTACCTGCCAGTCCTTGAAGTATTCCAGGCAGTTACATTTCCTTGGAAGCTTGTGTGTAATTGTATTTGAAGAAAACAAGTTGTAAATGATTGAAGTTATCAGTGTTCACTCTATAGAAATTGGCATAGCGTGTTAGGCTGAAAGACTGTATTTCTATATGCGTAAGATATGTGCAAAGCTATAGATGATGTAAACCCAGTTGTTTGCTGTTGGCTTGGAGAGAATAAAGAGGTCTCTCTGTGTTTCATCAGTGCAAAGCAAAACGAACCACTCTAACAGATGGTGCTATAGCTCTGTTTTTTGAGAGTTATGACCCAAGCCCAAGACCCAGTTTATAGGGCTGACTGTTTTTTCTGCTAACAGTGCTACTTGTTTGTAATGAGCTTTCACAGTGAAATAATTTCTGAAGGACTTACGCAATGCAGAATTTTTTAAGCACATGGCTGGGAGGGATGGTGGAAAGTGGAGTATAGCACTAGGTAATAAGGAAGGAGATATGAAGCAATTGGTGAAACTGTTTAAGAGTTTGAAGATTATACGTTTGAAGATCAATAGTATTCTGTTATTCCATATATCATCCTTGGTGTGTGCATATGAAATTCCTTGAATAATTCAACAGAGTGCAGGTATTGCCCCAACTGCTGTGGCCAGTGGTGTGATGTTCTCAGAGCCACAGGGAGAGGAGAACAATTAGAAATAACTTGAGACCAACCATTTCGACTATTAGAAACCATTTTAGCAACTGTATCTGGAGTTTTCCAGGAGGGCTGCTTTATGACCTCTCAGCTCATTCTGAATAGCTCATCTGTGTCTGTGCAGAACATCTCCATTAGGATGATAAACGTGCCAAGAATCTCAAATATAACATTGAGTAAACCTGCCAGGTGATGTTTATATTCCAGGTGTCTCTCACCAATATTTCTTTTCCTTACAGAATTTTTTTGTGTGTTTGTTTTTTAAAAAGGAGCCACATCGTCACCTGTGGCCAGACTGAAGGGTTGTGTAAGTGGTATGAATGCATAAATGCAAAGACGATCAGAAGCTCATCTTTGCAGTGCCTTGACGTTGCCGCTTCTCTGTGCAGGCCTGTTCCCTCCTACTACACAGAAGGGCCTCTGCAGAGCTGCAATTTATGCTAGCTGTGATGAAGATCTGAGGCTAAGAAAGCCTGGCACTCCCACAAGGAGCATGCCTTTTTCCTCTGGCCAGGCCTTACCGTCCCACTTACAGTCACACCAGCTTGCTGTGTAGTGTAAGTGCCTGTAGGGCTCCCTTGTTGCTGGTGCTAAAGATCGGCAACTCTGAGTCAGAATGGGCTGGTTTATTTTCAGCTTTTTTCTCTCACTCAAGCCTGTTATGTGGAAGTAAAAAGAAACATGCATGGGGTACCTCTTTGGTTTTATTCTTGGCTACCCACCAGGTACCAAATCTGGGATTTTCCACTCTATTCCACTAAAGTGCTGGAATTTTCACCAGTTTGAAGCAGGGGTAGACCGTGTTCATTCCCATCTGCTAATTTTGAATGCTAGTGATGCTCTAATATTGCATGAGTTCAAATGGCTGCTTAAGTCTTGTGGCAGCAAAGAATAATATCCATACATGACCAAACTTGGAGCACAGCTTGGGCCTAGCTACTTGGTTTTTGAAAATGAATTTCTATTTGAGTAGAATTTTTTTATTTTAAAGAAACCCTCTTGTTTCCATCCCTGCATCTTCCTACCTCTCCTTACACTTCCACAGCCCATACTGTCAATGCTAGTATTTTTTTTTTCACTCACACAGAGGAAGGTGGTTGCAGGGACAAATTTCTGGCAAAGATGATGATAGCTGCATTTCTAGGAGATATTTTCCACAGTAGGGAGTAGGAGGATGGGGAAAGTAGGTGGGGGAGTGGAGAAAGAGAAAGAAGTTGCTGCCTCCCTTGCAGTCTCAGGGAATGAGAAAACTAAACGTAGCCCCTTGCCTTCACAAGGTAAGCAACCTGCTGATGTTACACAGTAAATGTTCAGGCACCCATGAAGTGATGTGACAACTACCAGGTTCAGATTCAGCAAGTGCAAGGCTCATTTGCACACTCAGAAAGAACTGCTCTTTCTAGGCACGTATTTTTATTCTGAGTTATTTGTTCAGGTTTGAATATACTTAAGATTAGGACAGATGCAAGTGAAGACAGAAAAAACCCAGACTAGTTTGGTCTGCTTTTTCTTATTCCCTTTATTGCACATTTGAGATATGGCCCTCAAAACTTACGCGTTACTGAATGCTGGGATGCTGGACCCACAGGAGCTGGGAAGCTTGAATGCTTGTTTAAATTTTATGGCTCTGACTCCTCTCCGCCAGTACCCAGCACAGTAAACACCACACTGTTCTTATGTCTGTTCTCCTCTCTTTTCCCTTAGTGTCAAGAGTGACCAATATTTTTTTTCTCCCACAGGAGCTGGGAAACTTGAATGCTTATTTAAATTTCGTGGCTCTGACTCCTCTCTGCCAGTACCCAGCACAGTAAACACCACACTGTTCCTATGTCTGTTCTCCTCTCTTTTCCCTTAGTGTCAAGAGTAACCAATTTTTTTCTATTTTCTTTTCTTTTTTTTAAAGGATGATTCCAGCTACAAACAAAGCCTTTGTTGTAAACAACCTTGTTTCTGGAACAGGCTATGACCTCTGTGTCCTGGCAATGTGGGATGACACGGCCACAACCCTTACTGCCACCAATATTGTGGGATGCGCCCAGTTCTTCACCAAAGAAGACTACCCTCAGTGCCAGTCGATGCACAGCCAGTTCCTGGGTGGGACCATGATTCTGATCATTGGAGGCATCATTGTGGCAACTCTGTTGGTATTCATTGTAATACTCATGGTCCGCTATAAGGTCTGCAACAATTCCCAGGGGAAGATGTCTAACGTCAGCAATGTCTACTCACAGACAAATGGAGCACAACCAGTTCAGAATGGAGTCTTGCCCCAAGTCAACCCCAAAGTGGTGGTGAGAAACGAACTTATGGAGTTTAACTGTCAGTCTGCACGGAGCAGCATCTCCTCTTCCTCCAGCTCTGCAAATAGCCATGACTGTGATGACTATAGCCTCCAAAGTGAACAGGGCACATTGTCCAGTAAGTGGAGGCCTCCTTCCAGGTCAAAACACAATATTGACCGGCTAATGGGAGCTTTTGCCTCCCTGGAACTGAAATGTCAGAAAAAGGAGGAGATGACAGACTCCAGAACTTCCACAGTGGCCCGCCACTCGGACAAAGAGCCACTGCTGGGCCAGCCGGAGTCCAAATTTCGCAGCCTCCTCATGTTGCCTCTGGAGGGCAAAACTAAACGTAGCCATTCTTTTGACATGGGGGACTTCGCCACAGCTCAGTGTTGCACCTACCCAAAAAAGATAACAAACATTTGGACAAAGAGGAGCCTCTCGGTGAACGGCATGCTTTTGCAGTACGATGACAATGACCTAACAGGGGCAAAAGGGACTTTTGGGAGCTCAGAGTGGGTAATGGAAAGCACAGTGTAAATATCGGTGTCTCCCCCCTCCTCTTCTCCCCTCATGTGTTATAAAGCATGGTTTGCTGCAGGGCCATGCATTTGGAAGGAGAGGGGAGGAAACGTTTTCAGTTGTACTGGCCAAAAAGACAGGTGAACAAAAAAGTAACAGGGGTACTAAAAGAGAAAGAAGCTCATGCAATGTGAATAGGCACGTACGGCACCATTCTGGTCTGGCCCCAACTAAACCATGCGTGAATGTTTCAAGGAATTTTCTAGATGTATTTAGCATTGCTTTCCAAAAGTTACTCGGACTCTTGGTGAACCATCACACAAGGTTAAACAAGGAGGATGAAAAGGGGTTTAACAGCACAAATTTAATTTTACAGGGTTTCTTTTTTTTTTTTTTAAAGGGCACCTCTTTCTTTTCATTTAACCACAGAAATATACTTCTGTGGATATAAGACTGGTGCTAGGATATATCTGGTTGTCATTGCAAGTGACTTTCTCAAAAGTGCAGGCAGGGCATCCACAGGGACATATCAGAGCAAATTATTCAGCATAATCTCATGGAGTTAACTGTGACATCTGGGAAAACAATACTTGTTGTTGAGTGGGCTTTTGGTTGGGTTTTAATGATTTCTGTTCAGTTTTGCCTTGTTACTGCTTTTGAGTTGCTTTTTCCCCACAGCAGAGAGTATGTTTCCGTGCACTTTTTGTTTTTGTTTTCAGTCTTATCAAATCCCCCAGATGAAAAGGAAGATATGTACAAAGGTCAAATTTCTGATGTACTGTATGACCCACCTCCAATACCACCCCTTTATGTCCTAGGAAAAACTAAATTTAGGGGCTAATAAATTTTAAAAAATATCATCCTCTTTCTCCCAGCTTCTTCATAGTCTCTGCTTGTCAATGCTCAAGGCAGATTGCAGCAGCTATTGATATCTATAGAGGTGTTGCTATCAAAGATGGGAAAAATAGTAATCAAGATTTCCTATTAAAGGATAAAGGGAAAACAAAAGTAGCTCCCATGAATTCTCCACATTATGAATACCAATGGTTTCTGGCAAAGGTCACACTGTCACTCTGTTCAACTGACAAAGCAAACACAGACTTCCACCCTACTGTGACAAAAACTCTTTGTCTGTGTAGTTGCCATGACATGGCTTGACTGTATCTGTAGCATCACAGGAAATGTAAGGTTTTGTGTATTTCGGGGGATTGGGTATGTTCCTGATTAGCCACGCAAACCAAGTTAAATTTGGGTGTCTCAGAGCAGGGGGTCTCCCATGTGTCCCCTCCATTACAGATAGCCCTTCCCCATTGCCCGGTATACTCCTGCACCCCTGGCCCACACCCTCACTAAGGTACTGGCTAACTAAGAAGAGGAGCTCTTTAGGGCATGTAAACTGATTCTCAGATTCGGTTTTGGGGAGCATTGCTGTGGTTGTGGAAATGCACATGGCCCACCCAGCTGACTTCATTGTCCTTAACGACTTTACTGTGATTTTCAGCATTCTGGTGGCTACTGCAACTGTCCTTTCATTTGTTTATTTATTTGTTGGCTCCCAATGATCAACTGCTGGGAACCATTCTGAAATTGCACATTGTTACTATGATTTTGTAAAAGACATGTGGAGAAAGGGTGCAAGGCACAGAGAAAATAACACATGAAAAAACTCTATGTATATTTTTTTTAAAGGTGCAGAGATATATTGTGACATGGCTGTGTACTTGATCTTGTATTCGTCACGTTTCCTACTTGGAGTTTTAGAAAATGACATCCCTGTGATCAGAATATTTTTTCCTTTCTTTTCTTTTTTTTTGCTACAAAATGTACAGTAAAAAACATTCTTGGGGAAAAGAAAAGTACCTGCTTTTCATTTATTTGCTGATCTGTGGTCTGCTTTGAAACCTAAGAAAGGAGCAGTAATTATTTTTTAAATTATCTTGAAAATTTAGATGTTTGCTTTCTCTTTCCCTCAAACTGTCTTTGACTTCAGGATTTTAGGTGTAAAGTAGGAATCAAGAAAAACAGACCTTCTTGGAATGCATGAGAAAAGATCTTGTGAAAAGGCATTTCACCTCTTTTTCAGTGGTTACATTTATACAGATCTCTATCACTAACGTATTTTAAATCCTGATCCAAAATCCACAGAAATAAGAGGAAGCCTTTTTAGGCTTAGGACCTGACTTCGCAGGCTTTTGTTCAGATTATTGCTCACAGCCAACATTAATATATTCAAAAGAGATCCAGTCAAACTTTGCAACATCTTTCAAAGTCTCTGATTTTCTTATGGTTTCCAAGAGGAATGACACCTCTAGTGCCAGAATCTACAACACCCAACTGACCAGATGGCATCTTCACATTAACCATTAATGACATTTATATTTACATTGTACTGAAGACTCTTAAACACGTTCATGTAATTATTTTCATTTCCTTGTTACACTGTGGAGCGGTTGGACTTTTTTATTATGTTGCTGCTTTGCTTTGAACATGACATCTGGGTTGTTTTTAATTTAGCTGTTGAGTTCATCATCAATATTAGTAGCATATGCAGCTGTGAATTTTCAGAAGCAATATCCTATATTATTTTCTTTATTAAAAAGGAAAACATCTCTTTCACTTTCTCATACAAGATTAGAGGAAGTAAGCCAACAGATGCTGTTTTAAAATAATGGATAGTTGCCAAAGAACCCAGGTAATAAAGTCCACAATCTAACAGATGCACATATTACTGTTAACCATGATTTTAATTCATTTAGCTGTAATGAATGAGGCTCAATCCACATCAGCAAATTTGCAAATACTGAGCAAAATGAAACAAGTGCCCAGCAATTGCCTTTGGTGTTCACAGCATTTGGGAGGAAGAGGACTCAGGGACTCATAGGTGAGGCAGTGAGCCCCACAGCAAGTCAGCAAGTGGCCAACCCTGAGAGAGGGACGGAGCCAGTTCTGCATGGTGGTGTCAGTGCCTGGGCACCTCCTGGGTTGTGATCATCCTTCAGGTGCCACCAGCCACTGCCCTGCTTACACAACTGGCCAAGCAGTCCTCTGAAATTATCCTGTGGCTTGCCCTTTACCACTTTGAGATCTGCTGAAGATGGCTCTGTCTTTTGGGTTACATCCTGAATCCATGCCCTAATTGCTAATGCACAGTGTGACCCCAAGGTCCTCCACACACTGTCTGACCAATCTCTACCTTGCCTTTGTTTTGCCCCCATTTTCATGTGTGCACCTCTCTCAGCATCTCTGGATTTGATTATTTTTCTGTAGTGCTGCTGTGTGGCAGGGATACTTCCTTGTTCCACTTCTGAGCGCAACTGCACGTCAGTGGCTGGTGAAATGATGTATACACTTACCTGGGCGTAATAAATATTTTCACGCATCATTGAGGAGCTGAGCTTGCTCCAACGGCCCAGTCCCCTGGTCTCACAACCCTACACTGAGAAATTTATACAGGCCTCAAGTAACAGTGCTGTCTCATAAATAGAGCAGATGATAGTAAGGAGGAAAACAGAGATCAACAAGAGCCTTCTGAAAAAGGCTGTGAAATTAAAGATGCTACAGAATTTAAAGTGAAGCCTGTGGGAATAATTAAAGACAACTGCATATGAGTATGTAACACCTGGAAGTTAATTTTTTTGACATCTTTTATAATAGTGGAATAAGCTTTTTTTCTAAAAATATGATATGCCATTTACTTGAAAGAACAGGATACGATTCCACTGTGAAATTCTGCACACAGTTAGTCCTGCTACAAAAAACAACCCAAATCCCCAAAACATAATCCCGGAGACTATTCAAACAAGATGACTAAATGGAAATTTCTGAAATTAGTGATGATGTGGATTTCATTCGATGTCTGCTAGGAACCAAATAGTTGTATGAAATGAAAATGAAAGTATGTGTGCGTGTGTATGTCTGCATATGTATATATGTGTAGCAAAGCAGACCACACTATTTTTTTACATATATAAATTTATAATTTTATATTAGAATATAAATTTATATTCTCCTTACAGATTTCATGAATTGGAATATATTTCTGGTTTCAGATGTCTTTTCTGAGTTTGCCAGCTCTAGAGAACAGCAACTGATTTGCTTTCCTCGTACCCTTAGAGGAAGACAACTTTTTATATGTCTCCAAACTATACCCAGTACTTAGTTACAATTTGGATTAATTCACTCATCAAGCAATGCATAACAACAAAGCAATGAAAGGTACCTCTGCTCTGCATGACTCAAGACCGAAAAGGTTGTAGCTTTTCCTTTGCTAAACCTGTTATATCCCACACCATGGGACTGATTCACTCTGGAAACAGAAGAAAATAATACTCCAAAAGACTCTGCTTGTTTCATTCTCATCCAGAAAAGCGTTGGAAAGACGGATGACAAAAAAGAGCCCTTGGAGGTGCCTGAGCCAGTGCAATAAATGCAGCGACAATTTAAGCACTTTCTAACCTGGGGGCCAATGAATAATTCCACCTGATAAGCAAGAAAACATTTTAGTCTTTGAATAGCTTGAATGTCACATCTGTTTGCAATGTTTTGTACCCATTAACCCGTGGGTAACACACAGCACACCATATGGTGCGTGCAGCACCCTCTTCTACCCCTTGCAGCCTATTTCTCTGGAACCTTTTCTCAGTGACTCCTTCCCTCTGTGTTCGTTGTTTGTAATTCAATACTTGGACAGTTCTGGATGTGTAACAATGTTCTGGATGTGGAATTAACAAGCTACATTATTAACATCTTACATGGTTCACCTTTAAATTCCCCTAAACATGATGAGGGGATCTCTCCACAGACATTAAATTAGGTTTGGTTTTAGGCTGTAGGCCAGATGAAAACTAAATCAAAGAGTATCTTGAAACTCTTGCTTTCTATATAGGAATTTTATGTTCTGCAGTATGTTTTCCTTGTCCTAATTAATTACTCCTTAATCCCCAAAGGTACAGCATTCCCTAGCATCAGCTGTCAAAAGGCCCTACTATACGAAACAGTGCCAGATGCTTATTCCTGGTATTACACTCCCAACAGATGGCAAATGCCAGAGATATAAATTTATATGCAGATATAGATATATCAGCAAGTGCGTGCATTTGTATTCATGCATACATGTCCATGGGAACACATGCACACATGTACGTGTTGTGCTCTTTAACTGTATGGTTTGTGATGTACAGATTTCCTAGTTTGGTAATAAAGGAACATTTACATTTTTTATGAAATACTAATGGGACAAAGAGAGACAGAACAGAAACCTCCTCTTTCCAGGAAGCAGATTAGTTGATAATCTGCATCGCACCCCAGCTGGGAGAGTTCAGTGCTTCAAATGAACTTAACTACAGGTGAAACGATTCATTTGTTTCATATGACAACAGCAAAGGCTCAACTCCTACATTAGGGCATTTATTCACCTGATTCTCCCATCACATGCTGTAGATAAGTCTCCTTTCAATGAGGACTCATGTTTGGCAGGGAGGCAAGCAGCCATAGGGAGCTACTGTTCTGCATTCACTGCCCCTGTTTGTGCTCTTAAATGTGCTGACAATGTTGCACTTCAGTTTGTTAGTTGGTTTGGTTTTGGGAGAGGGCAGCATCACGTGTTATACTCAGTCATATGAGGAGTGTGGACACAAGGCTGGAGAAACTGGTGGGAAACAGAAACATTGGAAATCTATGGCCTGTACTAGGAGAAGGTAAATCCTGACTTTAAAATGCATATATCTTAGATTGGAAATAGGAGAGGAGAATGCTCCATTAGTTACCTGTACAGTTACAGAGGTGGGCATCAACTTATTGTTAAAGTTGCTCAGCCATGTTTGCCCATAATATGTTTCATGCAATGAGAAATTGAATGGATGGGTTTTGTGACACTTTTAAGAGTTCCTTCTGTGGGACTAGTTTATTTTAAGAGTATTAATACTCCTATTCTCTTCCCTGCAATGAACAATGCAGGAATATTTTAATACTGAGCAGTTAATTACCACCTGTACCTTTTATGAGTCAAATCATAAGACAGGTGTCTGCACAGGAAAAAAGAGACTCTGTTGTTTCAGGGAAGTTGGTCCTCTTTGCCAATGTTATTGGTACATCGGTATGAAATGTAGGATCTGAGAAGGCATAGGCAGGGCTGCATGCAGTGAAATGTCTACTTTTTACCCTGTGGTAATGAGGCTTAAACAGAAATCCAGAGAAGGGATGTGTTAATCTTCCTTCCTTTGAATATGACTCAGAGATGTGAAACTTCAAATAATTAGGCTCATAAATCTGATGTACCATAGACAGAAAAATGGCACTCATTGGACTGATGTAATCCAAGTGTTACTGCAGCAGAGCGTTGCATGCTGATCACTGTGCTGTCATGCACAAAGGCTGGGCCTGGTTGAAGCAGGATCCCCAGGAGGGGATCACTGCACAGGTCACAGCACAGACAGGAGGCATGGCGATGTAGGAACATGTTAGACCTGGCTAGTCCAATAAATCATTCCCATCCTGGTATCCTGTGATAGTGTTCAACACTAGTTACTTCAGAGAAAGTACCTTCAGGAAAACTTCGGAGAGCTCTGTGCCAAAACCTGATGGGCTGGCAGTCCTTATCCTATTCTCCATAAGGAAGCAAAGAATTTCTTCCAAAATTCACACCCCAATTAAATTAAAGCACAATTAAAGCACAACTTAGAACTAAAACTGGGATAAGAATGAGCTCTGAATGACTTCTCCTGTTTTGGAGTTTCTGCCTCTGAGCCTGTCAAGCCTGACTTAAAAAAAAAGACAGTCCTTGTCATCTGAGACTGGGTTGCCTGAGGAGCTTGGAAATGGATAGGTGAGTATTTACACAGATGATGAAAACATTCCTCATTTGCAAGAAGGCCAGAGTGTACCTCCTGTGTGTGTCACTGTCACTAAACACAGACCAACGTGTACAACAGCAACAATGTTAAAACCAGTAACAACTTCAGCAAATATGAAACTTTCTGACATAATGCAAAAAAACCCCACCTTCACCTCAAAAAGTGCCTTTCTCACATGGTTTTGACCAGATATTCTCTCTTCCACTCAAATACCCCTCTGGATACGCATATAATAAAAAATTTGTATAGAAAAAAGATCCCATCTTCCAACAGTATCAGGTTGTATAGTAATATTTGGAGATGAGACAGGAAACAGTATAGCACAAATTTGATCCAAAGAAACTGATGTCCCTAGGTTTAAGATCAGTAGAAGATGTTATCTTATCTGTCTTCCTGTTTAACACAAGCCATAAGATGATGGCTTTCTGTTGAAGAAACCCCAGTGGGATTGTGGACCTTTAAAGGCGGGTTGCGAGGCCAGTGCAAAGCTCAGTAGGTGCATGAAAATGCAAACAGTCCTGGGGCCATTAGTACAAATGCTTTTAACAGCTGCCAGAGAGCCTCAGCTTGCTATGCAGTTGGGCTGCTACACAAACACATCTAAAATGACTACGCAGATTCATTGATTGAAATGTAACTGCCCATAATATGCTGAGTGTTGGCTAATGGTTAGCATTGATTAGAAGTCATGAATACAGATCAGAGCAATACAGTTTTGACTGCAACTTCTGGGCTACAGTTACCTGCATACTGCTGGCTACCCAAATCACTGTGCTGCTACTGGCCTTGGCCACCAAGAGTCTGAGGGTCAGAGCCACCTAGGTTGGACTTCCTCCACAAAGACCACCAAGCATGATCTTGAACGAGGTTGAGGCACTTGCCTCTCCTTGAGGAATGTAGGTTACAGATCCTTCCAGGACCTCAGTCCAGAAGGACGCCCCCCAATTCTGCCATCTAGATCAGACTGTCACAGCTTTAATTTATTTGAGAGGGCAGGATCATACATTTCTAGCCTGGGACATTTCTGGGACCCACCACCTTTCCCCCACTCCCCCCCCAAGTTTCATACCTCTTCCGTTCCCTTTCTTCACTGATTTATCATTTGATTTCAGGCAAGAGGCTTTTTTTTCATTTACTATAAATCTCAGCCCAGCTGGTGCTATCAAGTAACTGCACACCACAGGAGAATGGGCAGGCTGAATACGGCTGATAAGCTTTCTGGCCATACTCCTTTCTGTTACCCTGCTGCAATTTTGCTGTTGACTACAGTGACTGATGATTACAATTCAGTTGTTTGAATTATTCAGTGTAACAAGACAATCAGATGAACCGATCTCCTTCATCACTCAAACTGAGGACCCAAATTTCCTGAGAGGTATCTGTCATCCTTCAGTGTTTTCCCAAGAGGTGGCATGAACGCAGTTCAAAACTGGGGGCCTTGCTACCTTTTCGCTCCTGATTAGTAGTTTGGGGATGGCTGTTTCAGGATGGTTTCTTCGGAACAACCACAAAACAAACAAACAAATTTGCCATAAATACACTGACTAAACAGACCCATTGGTTTGTCATTGTTCCAGCAGGAGACAAAGTATAGCCCTTAGGAATATCAAACTCGTGACCCAGTTTTCAAACAGCTAAAAGGTATTATTGTGTCAGGTATGTTAAATTTACTGTTAATGCCACTATGTTTAAATTGTATCTGGCATTAATATGGATTACACCTTTTGAAGAGCTTCAGAATTAATCTCTAGGACAGGTGACCTGGATCTCATTTTAGTGAGGAGAGGATCTCATACCCTTCAGAGGCCTCATCCTTTCCTGGATATTTTTGAGAATCTGCTCTACCTGTTTAATGAGCTAATTACTGTATATATTTATTTTATAAATCTATATAACTTTATCCCTATAAGTATAAAGGGTGCAATGTGGCATGTTCCCATTATCCCCATACTTGTGGTGGGTATAGACGGGACATACTGCTGTTCAGAATGAAATCCTGTATATTAAACCAAATATCCTCCAAAATCCACCAAGGTAAATCTCCAGTCTTTCAAGAATAGATTTAGTTTGGATTTATAGCCCAAGCACAAACTGGAGTGGGACAATTAGAGATAAATATGAAATAACTCTTGACAGAAATATTCACATATGCTTTCTGCACAGAACGTCAACCCCAAATGTACTGAACAGAAGTGGATCTGCATTCTTCTGGTCTTAACCTGCCTTATAACCCCCAGTATAACCTAGCCAGTACTAGAGACCTGTATAAATTCTAGCAGTTCTACAGGTCTAAATTTTTGTCTCCTTTTCTGTCACCCTCAGCACACCCAGCAGGATTTGTTTAGCAGCCCTTCCCAAAACAGCTGGGTGATAGTTTTTTCCTGCACTGGTAAGAGTTTCCCTTGGCTGTTTTGTTCCCTGTTATTTTTTATCTGGTACAAAGCAGCTGATGAGGGAATGAGGCTCTCTTTACCACCTGTGTTGGTGAAAACCCAGCCAGACTCAAAATGTGTTTGGTTCCAGTGTGGTTTGTCTATCCCATGTTATCTTCAACTCATAAATATTTATGTCAGTTATTTTTCATTCATATGACTGCATGGGGAATGGTCCTTCTACCACTGCCTGTATTAGCGTACAGTATTCCCGCACGAGTACAAGTATTCTCCATTCGTTATTCGCTGTTCTTCATGTCTTCTTCATTACTTGGCCATAGAAAAAGTTATTCTTGTCCAGCAAGGGAGTAGAAGTAATAACATATCTAGCACAAATAGCTATATAGGGAATGTAACAGCTGAAATTAGCAATATAATCACAAATCCTAGAATAAAATGCCTTTCTCCAAATGTATGTGCAAATGAGACTAAGATTTGCTAACATTAGGGTAGGTCAGAAGCAATTCATGAATGAAAACACAAGAAGAACAAAACAAATCAAATTCATTGGATGACTTATTTGGAAAATGTAACTCTAAGAGCTTTAAAATAGTGAGTTAAAATGGAAATGAGGACGTTTCCTGAACTGCACAGCATCTACTCCATACACATTCAGAACAAGAAAAGCAGCTGTGAGACTAACATATAGCTATAGCATGCAGTTTGCAGTCCAACACTGTATAATTTCTAAAAGGGTTGTGAAATTCATGAAGGAGGAATGCAATTACTGGAACTAGGATAATAATTAATCAAATTTGAATCCTAATTGGAAAGGTATTTCCTTAATGTCCCTTATGGAAGGTGAAAGGGAGGTACTGTATTTAAACGAGTTTTGAAATAAATAAATAATTTTTAAAAAGGCTGAGAGTGGATTTGCAATCCAGGCCTAATGCTCAGTTTGCTCCTAGTCTCCAGATTATAGGAGATTATCACAGCTCAAACCCCTTTAACAGAAAAGAACCTTTTAAATCCACCTCAGCATTGCCCTTATTAGAAACGAAGGAGAGAGGCTCCTTCCACTGGGAGGAAAGAAGCCCTTAATTCATGGCTTGTCAGAAGAAAGACGCTTGCTTCAGCACTGAACCAGGTTAGTTATGGCCCTAATTTACACAGCAGCATGTCGTCCTGGTGGAAGGGACGACACCTTTAACTAATAATGAACAAGCATGCGTTGACAGAATAATAATCACAGATTGAAAAGGTTACAGCAGAGAAGGTGGTAAAGCTAAGTGCCTGCTTTAATTCCACTGGGTGCCATAATATCAGGAGTTGGGAGCTGCACTTACAATATAAAATAACATTAGTGTGGCAATTAGGACTTAATGGTTTGTGGAGAGAAGTCTGCAAGACTTTATAAAAACACCCAAATTAGTCTGTATTCAAGTTTTACTTCACTCTCACTTTTTTCTGGCTGTATTGTCATCTCCCTCAGAGGCAGAGTTCTCTTAAAATGTAGTGAAGAAATGCTAGAGGCATCAGGGCAGCTTCTCAGTTTGTATATATGGGTATAATCTCAAGGACACTTCTGCCAATTTATCCCAACTGAAGAATCTGGCCTGGAGTGCCTATGAATGAAATTGCTGACCTCGAAAAACTCATTTGCCTGAGTGAGCAGGCAAAAACAAATCACTAGGTGTATATTGACCTGGTCTCCTGTTCACAACATTTTGACCTCTCTTAAGCTGCATGAAATGTCTAGTCCCAGTGTTTAGAAATCACTACAGACAGCCTACAACACTTAGAAAAGCATGACTCAAATGGGAGCCTTTTAAGCATACGTACACACACACATATATAGTAATTCTGTCAGTCTCCACTGCCAGTCTGTTAAAGTATTTCCATGGCATTTTCATTTTTCTGCACCAAAGAAAAGTAAAATGGCCAAGGTCACAGAAGGGGGTAGTGTTAGAGGCAAGAGATTGAATGCAGACACACTGCACTAACAGCTCTCTCCAGTGCTGATCGCGCTGATTCTTCCTTACTAAAATATCAGGGACTGTATTCACCACTGATTCATTCCCACGAAATGCATTCCTCTTTTCAGAAGACACAAGAACTTCAGTCACTGCCCCTAACAGCACTTTAGATACCTTTTCCTTCTTCATTTCAGTGGTGACTAGGTACCTGAAAAGCTTCAGGGATCATGATCCTAGTTTTGCTGCAAGACCTGCATGACTCAGGTTAGTATGAGATGGAAAACCGAGAATACAGCAAGGTGGGTCAGGAGAGGCAAGTTATCGACTTGTGGGTGCAGCAGCAGTACGTTGCATAAGTCTCCTCACCTTCACATCTTATACATCCCTGTTACCACATGTCATCATATACCTGCAGTCAGCAGCGCTTCTCACAGGATCCTCGTTGCAGCTCCCTCCACCACACATCCAAGATGCTGAAGGGAGGGAATGGGAAATTCAACTAAAATGGAGTGACTTGGGAACGAGGGGTGTCTTTTAGGACAGCTGCTCCCTAATAGCTCTCCTGCTATGCAGCCATGAAGCACCTACCAGGTTACATCCTTTTCAGCTTTAGAGAGTGTTTTACAGAGGTACGAGTAAGGGTCTACTTGTGTGTCAGGCTTGGTTTACATGAATTTCCCATTACTTTCTTCCCTTCCACACTGTGGGGCAGAAGAGTGAAATTAAACTCAAACCAATAAACGCATTGCATCAGAACAGAGTAGAATAGAATAGAATAGAATAGGATAGAATCATTAAGGTTGGAAAAGACCTCTAAGATCATCTAGTCCAACTGTCAACCCAACACCACCATGCCTACTAAACCATCTCCCAAAGTGCCACGTCTACATGTTTTTTGAACACCTCCAGGGATAGTGACTCCACCACCTCTGTGGACAGCCTGGTCTGATGCTTGACCACTCTTTCAGTAAATAAATTTTTCCTAATATCCAATCTAAACCTCCCCTGGCACAACTTGAGGCCATTTCCTCTTGTCCTATCACTTGCTACTTGGGAGAAGAGACCAACACCCACCTTGCTACAACCTCCTTTCAGGTAGTTGTAGAGGGTGATAAGGTCTCCCCTCAGCCTCCTCTTCTCCAGGCTAAACAACCCCAGTTCCCTCAGCCACTCCTCATAAGACTTGTTCACCAGAGACCCTTCACCAGCTTCGTTGCCCTTCTCTGGACATGCTCCACCAACTCAATATCCTTGTTGTACTGAGGGGCCCAAAACTGAACACAGTACTTGAGGTGCGGTCCCACCAGTGCCAAGTACAGGGGGATGATCACTTCCCTGGTCCTGCTGGTCACACTATTTCTGATACAAGCCAGGATGTTGTTGGGCTTCTTGGCCACCTGGGCACACCACTGGCTCATGTTCAGCTGGCTATCAACCAGCACCCCCATGTCGTTTTCTGCTGGGCAGCTTTCCAGCCACTCTTCCCCAAGCCTGTAGCATCGCATGGGGTTGTGACCAAAGTGCAGGACCCTGCACTTCGCCTTGTTAAACCTCATACAATTGACTTCGGCCCATCGATCCAGCCTATCCAGATCCCTCTGGAGAGCCTTCCTACTGTTGAGCAGATCGACACTCCTGCCCAGTTTGGTGTCATCTGCAAACTTACTGACGGCACACTCAATCCCGTCATCCAGATCATTGATAAAGATACTAAACAAGACTGGCCCCAAAACTGAGCCTTGGGGAACACCGCTTGTGACCGGCCGCCAGCTCAATTTAACTACATTCACCACAACTCTCTGGGCTCAGCCATCCAGCCAGTTTTTTACCCAGCGAAGAGTACACCTGCCTAAGCCATAAGCCACCAGCTTCTCTAGCAGAATGCTGTGGGAGACAGTGTCGAAGGTTTTACTAAAGTCCAGGTAGATAACATCCACAGCCTTTCCCTCATCCACTAGGTGGGTCACCTGGTCATAGAAGGAGATCAGGTTGGTCAAATAGGACCTGCCTTTCATGAACCCATGCTGGCTGGGACTGATCCCCTGGTTGTCCTGCACATACCTGTTGAGCACACTCAAGATGAACCGCTCCATAATCTTCCCCGGTACTGAGGTCAGGCTGACAGGCCTGTAGTTCCACGAATGCTCCTTCCGGTCCTTCTTGTAAACGGGCATCACACTGGCAAGCCTCCAGTTGTCTGGGACCTCCCCTGTTAACCAGGACTGCTGATAAAGCAGTGTTGGGTCTCTAAGTTCATCCACACCTGGTGAATTGGAATTTGAATATTTACTTACTGAGTTTATCCCTTTCTCAGATACGCCTTTTAACATGGTATTCTGCTGTTCATTCTGTCTGCTGTGTGGGAAATGTAATCTCTTAAATTGATATATACTTACACATATATATGGCCAATGTATTCTTTTAAGTGGATGCCTCTGAAGCAGGAGGGATTTATGTATTAAATACCAAAGAACTGTACTCCCAACTTTGATCTCTGAATCAAGGGAAACAAAGCAGGTTTGTCCAACACAATCACTTGCAAATTACCTCACAGGGGAGCAGTGGGGGTAGACTCCTAGAGCAGAGAAAGGGGGATTTGCTGAGACTCCAGGAATTTGAATGTGTTTTCTTGTTAACCCCTTAGGCACAAACTCCCTTTGCCATTGCTGGGACAGCAGTTGAACACAGTGATATTTGGGTAACACATAGGGAGAGGAACCTGGCGGAGGGGACAGAAGATGCAGTTAGTTTCCCTGCTTCAGTCCACAACATCATAAGAGTGGTGAGCTGAGGAAAGACAACAAACACAGTCTGATGGCCCATGCCCAGCCCTGCAGCATGCTAGTGACGGAGGATATACATTTACAGCTTGTATTTAATGCAGCAGTAGCCATTCACGCAGAAATATCAAGATTTCTTTGTCCAGAGTATCACAAAACACTGATTACCCAGAGCACTGTCCCCTGTTGGGTTAATGACCATGTTATCATGTCACATTTGTGGTCCCATAGTATCGAATCCAGTATATTTAGACCTATCTGAAAAGCTGGACCTTGTGCATGAATCAAGAAGCCCACTGTCCTAACAGGAGGGACTCTAATCAAACCTTATTCATGTTTTTTCGACTTTACATTATGATCACATTCTTGTTAGGACAGAGAGGGCCTTTACAAAGGTATCTAGGCCACCTAATTGTGAAGACAAATAAAGAATAAGATTTGCAAAAGCATCTAGATTATTGAATCTGATTGCTTTTCAAACCTCTAAATCCAGGAAGTGACCCACAAAGTATATATTTAACACTTTAGGCAACTCATTGTTCATGTTTATTTGTCTCTTGGACTCATTTTTCATGTCCTCAATGCTGTAAGAATAGGAGTCTAAAAAACTGTCTTGCCTCCCTAGTCTCTGGCCACTGTTAGCATTCCTGTTCTGCCGGAGCAAGGGATTTTTTTTTCCCCTCCAAGACAGAAATCATAAACACACTTAAATTTTGTGGATTAGCTGACCTTACTTTGAACAACTAATGACCAAAATCACAAAGTAGCCTGATTTCAGGTTCAGATCTGATCTCTTTGATCCCATGATCTTCTAGCATTGACAGACCACATGCAAAACCAAGTGTAGAATTCTATGTAAAGAAAAAGAGCAATCAGTTCTTCATGGAAAAGAGAGACTCCTTTAATTACTGCCAACAGGCAATGACCTTGAAACTATTAGTGTATTTTAATTTTAGGAGCTGTTCAGATACCGGATTGATGGGAACAGTATAAGTACCTGGGCTGAATCCACTAAATTATTAGGGCTGACTTCTAGCTGAAAATGTTTCAGTAAAAGGATTATACATTTCGTTTAGGTAAATAATGATAGGACCTACAGCTACTATTGCTGGCATAAAAATTCTAAGGGCTGTCACTCTGCACGCTTCAGGGCAAAAAATAGATCCAGTATCAGTGATTTTTATCATGATGCTGCTATATTTGGTGTCTTTCATAAAGGTCCTATACTTACATTATTCTGACAGATTGTCAGCTTCCATTAAAAAAAAGTTTTTACCCCTCCTGACTGAGGCAAAAAACCTCTTGATTAAATTTGAAAACCAGAAAGTAATGGAAATGCCAAAGTTATCATTTTAGCACTATAGCATCTTGTGATTGGGTTGGAGTAAGTCTTGCTCATGATTTTTGAAAACTTGAGGCCATCCATCCTGTGTACCAGATGGGGTAAGATGGAAACCACATCCTTTCTCCCTTCAGAATAAAGCCCAGTATAGGTGCAGCTTGTTGACTTTGTCTTTTGTAGCATCTAGCAGAGCTGACAGACAGCTATAGGACACTGAAACTAGAGATTTCAAAAGACCCACTAGGGCAGCCAGTCCTTCTCTCAGGGCCTGCTAGGGAAACCTATCACCAGCTATTGTCCAAGAGTGCATTTTAATCCAATTCTGAAAGAGGAAAACAGCGAGTTAACCCACTACTTCTCACTGTCAATTCGATGTCACCTCTCAGCTGAGCATTGCATGGGGCACCTTGCAGCTCCTTGTCTTGCTGAGGGCTCCAGCCTCCGTGCACCCTAAGCCACTAACCGGATAGCATCCCTCCTCCACAATGAGGTCACAGGATTTTAAGGGACAGAAGAAGGTTTAAGGTTAACTAACCTCTTCCAGAAGATTACAAATAATAAGATAAGGCAGGCATGTGAAAAGACACTCTGGACTCCTGCAAGCAGGGGACAGAGCAGGGGAGCCTCCTGCCCCTTCAGTTGCATGAGTGGCTGGGGACGGCCCTGCTGATGGTGAGCAGGCGCTGACATGGGGAGGTACAGGCTTGTACTGCCCCCATGCACAGCTCTCAGAGCCATCTGCTCTGAATTAGACTGGATTAAAGACACAGCATAGGCAAATCCCTTCTTGCTGTTTGTGTGACATAGGTTTACCCGATGTGAAATATGGCTTAGAGGCAAGGGCTGCCTTTCTCACATGTTAGGGAAAGGCAGTTAACAAGAAGAGCTTCTGAAACCAGGTAAAAGAAACACACACCACACACCCCCAAAAGAGAGATGACACTTTGGCAGGAGGTCTTTGTTTTGATAGCCCCAGCACAAAGCAAAAAATCAGGGTAAGTACCAAAAGCTCCATGCAGGATTCTCTGCAGGCAAGGAAAGACACAGGCAGGCAAAGCAGTCAGTACGAATAGCACTGGATTCATAATCGCTTTACAGAGAGGAAGGGTACATAAGGGGAACGGGCAAATCTGAGGCAATATGTCCTTAAGCACCGTTCCCATCACATCTCTAAAGACGACAAATACCTGCTTCCTTCTTGACTTTTCTAGGTGGTTGCCTTGGCATGGGAGCAATAACAACAACAAAAAAGCTGTAGAGCAAGCCTGTTGTTAAGGAGGTTTCAGGAGCCTTTAGTTTTTCTCCAGTTCATCACTATTTTGACTTATTTCTGCATACATATTAGTCTCTGAGAGGCTGTCCTGAATCCAGTTGTCATTACCCACCATGGCTGCCCAGCACTCAAGTTTGTGAGGCAATAGCTGTGCTAGCGTACACCCATATAATGCCCCTTTGGTGGAGGTAATCTTTGCTTGTTCCTTTTCTAAACAGTTGCTGGCTCTGCCTTAAAGGTGCCCACTTTTCCTGTGAATGAAGCACACTGGAAAATATAAGGGAACAATCAAGCAATGCATATCTAACAAACGTGTTGGTCCCCATGTTTAGTTTAGAGAAACTAAAAAGAATACAGTTCCAAGTGAAGTCAAGCCCTGTACCTGCCTCCTCAAATAACATACAGAGGAGAGCTCACTTCTCCATGCTACTTGCACCCACAGTTCAATTCTTTTAAAATGAAAGCTCTCCTTGCTTTTCTAATGTTTGGGAGCAAAGGAGGGGGAACAGTGAACCTGCTGCCATGCAAGAGAATGGAGCAAGGTTGGAACAAATTAAAATAAAAAGGGAGAACAGAAACGCTAGAGCAAAGGCAGAGACTAAAGATTCAGAAAATGTCATAAAAAGAAAGAAAAATGCCTTTTCTTTCCAGATTCTGGGCAAAAATAGACCTTTATCAGAGAAGATATATCAGTGTTATATCAGGAAAGTTAAATGATTTACACAGTTTCAAGGAAATTTTGAGAGACATGGTACTGAGCTCTTTTACAACAGTGAAAATTACAAGCAATTAAAGACTATGGAATTATCCCAGATTTATATACATTATATTGACTAGAACTGAAAGGATTTATTTGACATTTCTTGTCAGAAATTACTGATTAATGAAATAAAAAATAGCTTATGTGAGTAGGTCATTTCTCCTGAGTTTTTTTACACAGTTTTTCAGGAAAATATTGCAGAACTGTCAAAACACAGCATTTCAGCTCCTTTTCAGAAATCAAAGGCATAGTTTTCCATTTAAAATGTTTTTTTTCTGTTATGAAATGAAACAAAATACAATTCAATAACGAAAAATAAATTAAAGAATGCTTTTTATTTGTATTCTAGTTGGAAAGGAATGGTTTGGTTTTTTTGGTATTAAATTTTCATAGAACAAGAAATCCACTTCCTAGGAAGTATTAATAAAGACATCTATATGGTTAATCAATCATATTTGTTTCAATCCCATCATCTTTGACATAAAAAATGCCATACTTCCAAAATCTCTAATTTTATATGTCCCTTAAGACTGTATCAGCCACATGACAGCTTTTGGCAGACAGTGTGCTGTGCTATGTGGTTTGTTTATGCTGCAAAGCTTAATAGAAACTATATATTTAGCATATGTTTTGACTGGTCCACACATTGTTTGAACAGCTCTGTATATAATATAAATAAACTAGTAAAAAGTTATGCAGGCAAATCCTTTAAGTATGACATTCAGATTTTATGATCCTTGTGACAGGCATTGTCTTCTGGTTTACTTCTGTATGGGCTCTAGTAGTGGTACTACACAGGTTTTCCTGCACATTACTGCGATATAATTAAATTAACTGTATTACTTTACGAAATTGGAAAAAATGCTGTTGTCACATTCCAGCCAAATTCTCGGAATAATCCTGGAAATGATGATCAAAATATTCCTGGATTCTGTTCACACTTGGCATCTTTACTTGTAAACCAAACAACAAAGTTTTTGAGAAAATTTCCCATATTTTATGGAAAGAAGTGAACAATTTACCCGTTGTGATATTTTAATTGCCTATATGGCACCAAGGTCATATGTAAGTGGCGCAAGTAAGGTCAAATGAGATTGCTTACAGAGTACCGCAGACATCAGACTGGATCAGACCAATGTCAGTCTAGGCTTGCTATATAATCTCTGACAATTTTAACAGTGGTTTCACAGTAGCTCTGTCATTGTAAGCTAAGTATAACCCCCTTTTTTGGTTTCACGATAAACTCTTTCCAAACAGGTCTTACAGGCTTGGCTGAAGTCACCAGTAAACAGCTCACTAAAGTTTATTTACAGTGGAAAAAAAAGCCCACACATGCAAGTCTTTCTGGTTGATATATAGGAGGAAAATAAAGGGAAGATAGGTTTGTCTCTTCCATTGAGCTCTGTTTACAGCCGATATTGGAGGTTTCTGTGGTCTGCTGCTAATTCTATTAACTGGCACTTCATAATTATATGCTCAGTCATCTGTTACTTAAGACAGATGGTTGTCCTCAACAGCTCTTAATAAAATTAAGACACGCCTTTCTGGAGGTCTGTCTTAATTACTAATCTCGTGACATCGCCGTAATCTTTTTGATTCACTTCCTCCTGCATGTTTCTCTGTTCTGGCTGTTCCTGCCAGTACTGACTGCTACATGGCAAGATGATGCCATTGTCACTACCAATTACCCTGGCAGGGAATTCAGCCAAAGGCTGTCGTGGACCTAACGAGGTGTACCCAATCAGGAGAAAAATGCGGCTCCATTTCCATCCCCTGGGTGGTAACTACTTTGTAAGAGTGATCAATTCTTGGTTAGGTTAAGAAGTGGAAATAAACAAACACGCATAATTACCCTGTGTGATCTCCTGCACATCCAGGATGGGGAGGGAATTGGGCAGCCAAGAGAAGCACAGGGAGATCCACGGGCTGAGTCCTTTAATGTGCTCGGCTGCTGGGATAGCAGCATCTGTCTTTGCTATTTAATACTTGCATTTGTACCAAACGAGAAGGGGTATTAGGCTTGATTCTGCAGTTATGAAAAGCAATCAAAAACTCCCACTGACTTCAGGGAGAGCAGAAGCAAGTGCTTTGCCAGGACATAGTCCTGCTACATGCTCTTTAGATGAGGCTAGAGCCAGAGCACTGTTAGGAAAAGCACACGATAAAGAGGAGCACAGCACTTAGGCTGGGATTCATTTTACCTACTTTTAGCCATCTAAAACTTAAGTGCCTAGTGTATATTAGTCATTTAGGCTCCCTCTGCAGCCATTGTGGAGAGAGGGATGCACTTCAAGAGGCTGATCAATCCTTTCCACTCCATCAGCAGTATATAGGGGTGTCTTTCACAGAATTAGGATGATGTAGTCTCCCATAAATTGGTCATGTAAACTCTCTGGGTGGCCACCAGCAACAAAGACAGTGAAATCCTTTTGGGCATGACCCAAAATCTGACTAGACAACAATGACCATACTCTTTCCATTGCCTTTAACTGGTTATATATTAGTCTATATTAGCCAACAAATATATTAACACTGTCAGAGGACCTGGATGGACTACTTTATGCAAAAGATGTTTAAACCTGAAGGTCCTGTGGAAATGTATGGGGGCAAGCAAGCAGTGATGAGAGAAGAGTAACAAACAGCTTGCTTTTTTGGCTCTCCATTTTGGCTTTGATCTTTCCTGCCAATCTGCCTACTGGCACTTGATGCTGTGACTGTGCAGGTTTGCCCAATCCTGCTCTCAAGCTGAAATTCACTCTGTGTAGGGAGAAAACAACAGGAGTGCATGACTCAGAATCCACATAAGGACACAAATAAATTCTTGGGGGCCTATTATATCCTGCGAGAAGAAAACTCTTTTTTTGGTCAAATCAGGAAGAGTTTGACAGAGATGTGTTTGTCTTATTCAAAGTAAGCAGGCCTTGCTATAAATCACATTTACCAACAGTCAGCCTTTACTGAATAGTACAGTTGTTCAAAAAAGTGTTCCATGAAGGATATTGAGACAGGCTTAATGCACAAAGCTTTATTAGTGGGGTCTGGAAGTGAAGGCATATACACCAACTTCAAACTTACCAAAGGTATTAAAAACAATGGGAAAAAGGAGAGGAGAGG
>VYZW01035616.1:13038-23048 GCA_013401315.1 Balaeniceps rex | reverse complement strand
GGGGGGGGTTGAGCTCTGAAGTTGCCGGGGGAGAAGCGGGGGGAGCCAGGCCGGAGCCCGGCCGGTCCTCGAGGGTACCCCGACCGCCGCTCCCCGTTCTCCGCGCTTAGATTGGCGTTTCTCGTTTAGAAACGAAGCCGCCGTGCCCTGAACGAGGCTTTTCTTTCTTTTCCCGTTTCACTACTCTTTGTAAAAAGTTTGTTCTCGGTAGGGAAGGCAAAACAAAACCGAAAGCCTGTTGGCAAGTGCACAATAAAGGTGTCCCAAGCGTGATGCACGGGCGTGCGGCGGGGGGGGCGGGCTGGCAGCCGGGGCCGAGAGCCCACGCTCGGCTTGCCCGTACAGCCGGCATGCCTGGGGTTTCTGCCCCACGTCCCCAAGGAACTGTGGAACTGCTCCTCTGCCCCCTGTTCGCTGCGCTCAGTAAAGCCCCGGGCAGGGAGAGGCGAGCAGAAGCCGGGGAGGCCTGATCCTGCTCGCCCTGCACCCGCAGAGAGCTGCTCCACCCAGGCCCTTTGGCTTCGGCTTTCCCAACCCCGGCTTTGTTCTCCGCAGTTAAAACCAGGACGAAAGACAAGTACCGCGTCGTGTACACCGACCACCAGCGGCTGGAGCTGGAGAAGGAGTTTCACTACAGCCGCTACATCACCATCAGGAGGAAAGCGGAGCTGGCCTCCAACCTGGGGCTATCGGAGAGGCAGGTCTGTCCCACGAGCGACACTGCCCACGCCCACCACGTGTGGCCGGGGTGCGCGGGTCAGGGATGCGCGGGGCTGGGATGTGCGGAGCTGGGATGCGCGGGGCAGGGATGCACGATGCTGGGATGCGCTCTCGGTGCGGGCCCCCTGGGAGGGGGGAAGTCCCCGGGGAACCGTCTCCCTCACTCCCCTGTCCCACTCCGGCAGGTGAAAATCTGGTTCCAGAACAGGCGGGCGAAGGAGAGGAAGATCAACAAGAAGAAGCTGCAGCAGGCGCAGCCCGGCGGCGCGGAGCCGCTCAGCCCCGGCGCCCCGCTGNGGGCACGGTGGGAGCGGGCCCCCCGCCTATGCACTACACCGCCCCGCGGGGCCGGCCGTGTGTACAGATGTACAGTGTATGTGTCTCGTCGTCCGGGGGAAGCGTGGCCATCGCTTTATTATTATTATTATTATTATGTTTGGGTGGGTTTTTTACCCTGGAGTTTGTTAGATAAAAGGGGGCACTGCCTGCCAGTCCGCCCCTGATGAATCTCAGGGATCAGTCCGAAACACCTTAGAAATGTTGTTGGGCTAACGATGAATTTTAACAGGGGAAAAAAAAATTAAAGCACATTTTTTTTATTTTATTACATCTTATTTTATTTTTTTCTCATAACTGTAAATATGCAAAATGCTCATCCTGCCCTAAGGGCCAGAGCAGACAAGATAAGGCTCTGTTTAAACGTTCAGAAGTGAATTGCTTAATGTTAGACACTTGTAAAAGAGCCCATAAATCTGGTGCTGATAGTCATCCAGCCAGATTTATTAGCCGCAGTGCAGAGAAATTGGAAGAATGAAGTCTCCTCTGAAAAAGGTGTCCTGTCATGCTGGAGTGAGGAGCCTTGCTTGTCTGTGCAATGTCCCGTTGGTTAAATTATGTGCTGTTTCTCAGCTCTTTACAATTTTTCACTTGTTTGGAGGTTTTTTGCAGTTAGTTTTCCAAAGTCTCCTTGGTTTTATCAGCTTTACATAGGCTTCATCACAGCCCCACCAGGAGCAGAAATCCTCGCAAGAGCCCTGTGCTGTACCAGAGCCCACCTTGCACAGGCTGGGGCCCATTTCCACATGCTGGTTAAATGGTGGGGACCAGGACAGAGATGCCAAATGACCCACCAGCCCGGAGATGAAAACAAGAAAAGTCCAGCTGATTTGGCCAAATCACCCTGGTTGTTTGCCATGTGTACTTCTTTCTTATGGCTGGGAGAAACCCCACGGAGAAGTGAGGCTGTGCAGCTGGGCTGGGGCAGCCTCGCTGCAGCCAGTGCCCAGCGCTGGGTGTGGGACCAGCTTGTGTGGGCCTGGGCCCCAGCAGGGATGGGAGCACTGTCCAGCCCCAAACATGTCATGCGGGTTGCCGACTTCTCAGTGTTTGGCCCCATGTTTTTCCATTTTTCTTATCAAATTTATTTAAGATATTCCATTTGCCTTCTTCAGGGCACTTTTTCTCCTTGCTGACCCTGTTCTCATCTTTTTGTTGAAAGCCAAAGCCAAATGCCAGCAGGATCTGCAGGACTGCACGGGGAGGACTGGTTTGCCAGGGCCTGGCCCCATGGACAAGGTAGCTCTCTCTGCCTGGGAGAGCTTGGGGAAATAGTGAGCACCAGCCCCAAAGCCTCTGCGCTGCGTTTTGGCCGCACATAGCTCCATGGCTTGCTGGGCCAGGGGCTGGGTGCTGGCTGGCAGGCTGACAGTGGATGTGTGGCTGTGCAAACCTGATCCAGGGCTCCTGCGCTTGGGGAAGACCATGGTGGGAGGCAGTACCTCCAGTGCAGGGAACCTGTTTGATTTTCTGCCTCATGCATAGTCTGAAGTGGGCCTGGCCAGGAGACATGGGTGCAACACCCAGGCAGTTATGCTCATTGCACGTGAGCTTGACAAACACCATGTCCTGCTGGGTCCAATGTCCATGGTTCTCTCTGGCCCAGAGGGAGACAGGAGCCAGATCCATCCTTCTTTGCCTCTAAAGAGTCCTTGGATCTTTCTGGAGGAGCTGCTTCCCCGGGGACACCTAAGGCTGAGCAGCACCCAAACTGAGGGGCTTGGCTCTGCATCACCAGCCTTAAACCAGAGGAGAGCTGTTGCACCAGGGATGGCCGAGCTAAAAGGGCTTTGCATGACCCACTCCTTCCTCGGTGCTCTCCCCCAGATGGCACGAGGGCTCTCGGCGGGCAGCGGCCATTCCGGCAGCCGGGATGTGGGCAGCCCCGGGTGGTGCCGTCCCTTCGAGGATGCCCTCTGGCGCCCGGGGCCGCCCCCGCAGCATTGATCCCCGGCCCCGGCTGCTGCCCGAGTTGCTACGCGTTGCTGCGATACGCCTGTCAATAAACCCTGTTTGGATTGTGGAGCAGAGCACAAGGTTTGTTTGTTTAGTGGTTAGAGGTTCAAAAGTCGGCATTGTCCCACTGCAAACGAGCACAAGTTTTTCCTCCCTAAGGAAAAGCTGGCTGCAGCGAGACGGAGGGAGAGATATCGGTGGGCCCTTTTATTTGCTTCCAGGAATAATTAATGGCAGCGCGAAAAAAGATGACCACGGACTTATGAGAGGCCGTCAATAAGTAAATTAATCACAAAGGATCTAGGGGTGTAAGAGGTGCTGCTTGGCATGGTTTTGCTGGCATTTCTCCATGCCTGTGGGGCTGCGGTGGCACAGGACTGGCAGAGCCCAGAGCTTCTCACCGCAATGGTGGCACACAGCCACCCCTGGCACCAGCCTGGGCATGGCAACATTTAGGACAGTTCCTGTAACACGTCGGCAGTGTGCTTCTGGTTGGTTTTAATGCTGAAAGTATCAAAATTTCTCTTTCTTGCCTGTAGGACTTTTGAGAAAAAGAGTTGCCCCTGTTGAGGTGAACTGCTTGACATCCACAAAAGTTTCGTGTCTCCAAAAAGTTCATTAGAGACATGTAAACAAGCCCAACACATTTTAAACATCCCCATTCCAGATCTCTTCCCCTCTTCGCTAGCGAACATTCATTGCCTGAGCTCTCCTCAAATTCTTGACAATGGCAATGTAGAACTCAAATTTCTCGGTGTAAAAAGGAACCGACCAAGCAAACTATATCCACGCCCAATTTCAAACATTTCCCACCTCCCATCCCCAAACAAATAAACCACCAACCTTCCGGCTTCCTTTATATTCCTCATGCACCATAAAGGAGTGTAAAAAGGCACAAACTGGATATCTTGTTTATTTGGGGGATATATTTACAGGCTCCTGGAGCAGTTCAGTGGCTGGACCACAACACTGAACCAGAAGCACCGTTTGGGAGAGGTGAGCTGGTTGTGGTGAGCCCTCACCCAACCCACGGGTGTTTTCACCCCTCACAGAGCTCCCCACTGTCCTGCAGCAGCGAGCTGAGGTGGACAGGTGGGGCACGGTGGGTCAGAGCCCCTGCACCTTGCCTGCCTGGCAGGGGCTGGAGTGGGTGTCCTCGGAGACACTCTGCCCAGGCTGGCTAAAATCCAAGAAATCAGAAGGTTTGGCCCCAAAATTGCAGGATTGCAGACCCCTGCTCTCCCTCTCTTGACAGATTTTCCTTCTCCTATCACCGTACAATAAGAAAGCACTTAGGATCCTTTCTCTTGGCTTAGCTCTTAGCCAAATATAAGAAAGCTCAAGAAATATAAGTTTCTCAAGAAAGCTCTTTGAGTTTTGGGCAAGAAATGGCCATATGTGTCATAGCCCACCATGGGGAGAACAGTAAGGTTGTTCGAGGACTTGGATGGCATCTAAAGCAAATGTCTGCTTTCTCTGACCTTGAGCATCTTCTGGGGGCATGCTATATATCCTCAGCCTGATAGCTGAGCACTCTGGGTCTGCAGTATGAAGACAGTGAGCTTTATAAAAAGTAAAAGAACAATACCTGAAATCAGCAGTAAGAAACAACTTCAGAGACACCCCCTCTTCTTTTTGCCCACACAAGTGGCTTTGGTGAAGCAGGCTGTTCCCACTTGTGGGTGAAGCAGTGGCTAGAAGCACACATTCCAGCAATATAACAGAGGGCAGAGCCTGTCCCTCAGAAATTAAGGTGGTTTTGCTATGGGTGACTTAAATCCTGGCTCCAGAAGGCTGTGTGAGGCCATAGGTTTCTCTTTGTTTCTCCATCAGTGGCTGGAGTGGAAGAGGAAATCATGGAGTTTACACTTCTGTTGACACAGCACTGCTGGATGCAATGCTTCACAGCCAAAATTCATGACCAAATACTTTCCCTGGGTCCCATCCAGGTAATGCAGCTATGTGCTGAAGTCTAGAGCAGTTACAGCTGAAAGCAAAAGTTGAGTTGATGCCAAAGAAGCAGCGCTGGAGGCCTTCCAGGAGCAAACAGCTTGGAAGTCGTAAGGAAAGTCAGCTGGACATGAGTCTGCTGAAGGCATGTCCAGCTGCACAGCTAGCTTGGCAAGAAAACAAGGCCACCTTGGCATGAGAAGGCATGGGATAGGTGGCCTGATGCAGCAGAGGACAAGTGCCAGGGAGGTGCATGCTAGGAAGCTCCCTAGCAGAAAGTTCTTCTTACCGGGTGAAAGCCGTGGCAGAAAAGTGTCAGGAACTTTACACAAATAGTTTGTTGCCAAGAGACTGGAGTCAGAGGCCAGGGAATCCCTTTCTAGCCCTGTATTTCTAAAGTGAAGTATAATCTATTTTGGGATGATGCCCACTGGATCCTCCTGCAGTTGCTTTCAAAATATGGGAAGTATGGGAAAAGAGAGGATGAAAACTCACGTAAGATTCTCATTTCATGTTTGCATGGATGTCTAGAGACAGATCTGTGGCATCCAGCAGGCTCCAGTCCAATTAACCATGGACAAGGTGGCAGGTAACAGGAATAATTTTCCTCTTGTTCCTAATTTCCTCTAATTATAATAATATCTAACCTAATGTAATATCTAACATAATCTATCTGTGTAATCTATCTAACGTAATATCTAACCTATTGGTCAAGGTAGAGGTTCTGATTCAATTCCTCAAACTAATAAAAATGCATCATTCCCTTTCTTAAAGGCCTTGTGTGCTTCATAGAGTCATAGAACGGGTTGGGTTGGAAGGGACCTTTAAAGGTCATCTAGGCCACCCCCCCTGCAATGAGCAAGGACATCTTTAACCCGATCAGGTTGCTAAGAGCCCCGTCCAACCTGACCTTGAATGTTTCCAGGGACGGGGCATCTACCACCTCTCTGGGCAACCTGTTGCAGTGTTTCACCACCCTCATCATAAAAAATGTCTTCCTTACATCTAGTCTGAATCTACCCACTTTTAGTTTAAACTTCTAACCGCTCATTTCCAACCTGCTGATCCCTATCACTTGAGCTGGACTGAATACAACTAGACAGATGCCAAATACAAGATCTGGACTCATTATCTGCCTCCCGGTGCTCCTGCACCCAGCTGTAACAGGCAGGATTGGAAAGAAAGCACTTCTTATAGTGCTCTTCCAAAAGAAAAGAACAAGCCAAACAGATCACATGGACTTTTCCTGCTCTCAGCATTCTTCTTCCCTTAGTCAGCCAGGTATTTTTTGGCAGCTGTTGCAAGCTCATGTAGTTTTGCTTTTGAGTCAGATCCTGTTCTGCTGACATGCCTTGTTGCCTTCCACGGAGTCACAGCCCATCCTTCAGATAACTTGCATAGAGCCGAAGACCTTTGTAAGAGAAAAGCTGCCTTATCTCCGGCATTCTTTGGAGAGGGATGATCCTCGCTGCAGAACGTCCCTTCCTCGGAAGGCAAACAAGACAAACTTTCAGCCCTGGAAACCGAGATTGCTTGTGGTCTAATTTTTCCATGCCATGGTCTGACCATGCAAACAGAAAAATCTCTCAGGGCTACAAGACTTGCTTGCTCCCTTGCCTCCCTGAGTGACAGCAGAAAGGCCAGTTAGGGCTTCTGACAAGGGCTTGCTTGTAACTGAGGCCTTGGAGAACATCCTGCTGCAAAACTGAAACCTTGGAAACTAGGGGCATGATTCAGGGGCCTCCATGATCAGGTCAGTCTCAGGATTTTCAGGATTGCAGTTCTGTGTTTAGGCATCTCAAGTGAAAGATGGGCACGACATGGACACCAGAGGCCTTCTGAGCCTCCAAAGGAATTTAAGCTCCTAAAGCAGGAATCAAAAGGCACTAGCATCCAAGATTTTTCTTCCTTTTCCCACAGTTTGAAAATGAGCCAATCCCTCTCATGGAGATTGTCAGAAGTGATATAAAGAGCTATCAAGGTTTCGTTAAAGATAACTCAAGCTTTCAATTACTTTTTAGGGAAATTCCAGTCCTCACCTAATCTAAGGAAATTTTTTTTTGTTATTTGTAAAATTTAGGAACATGAGAGGGAATTTAAATCAGCTCTCGGTGAGAATCACCTCCTATCAGCAATACCAAAAAAAATTATTCCAGTTTAAAATAAAAATGTGCTGCTTTATGAATCATAAATTGCAATAACAGAAAAAATCAAAACACTCATTTTTCATATATAGTAAGAGCAGTATATTGTTTCTGTGGCAATAATGTTCATTTTTTGGATCTTCTTTGATCCTCATCAATATGTTTATATGCACCTATAGATGTAACCATGGTGAGCTGAAACAGGGGTCTCTAAAAACATCTTGCACAACAACTCCCAGGAATGTAGTGACTCAGAAGAAAAAGCGACCTTCTCTTATCAGAAGCGTATTTCTTCCTCCAGGACTTCAATCTGGAAACATGATCCTTTTTCTGTTCCCAATAATGACACCCTGTTCTTCCAAAGCCGGAGCAGCGCTTTGGACCTCTCTTTCATTCTCAGTCACTCCCTCGCCAAGCTCCTGTCATGGCTCCAAGGGTGTTTTCCATCCTTGTAGGCTTGGCCTCTGCCAACAGCTCCTGCCAGTAAAACATGTCCTACATTATCTCTTTGCTTGTGGGCACACGCTCCTGAACTGGTGTGGGAAAACAGCCTCGACACTGGTCCAACAAAAGCAGCTGCCCAAACAGGGGCAGCCAGGGCTGACACAGCGAGGGTTCAGCAGCCCCAGCAAAGTCTATGGTGGTCCAGGGGCTGGGAGGATTCCGCCTCCTCCCATGCACATCCTTCCCCAGGCATGCTACCATGGGCACCTGAAAACTCACCCCCTTCCCCTCTTGGCCTAGGAAAGTGATCCTATATCCCCTATGGGCTGGGAGCTGCCGTCACATGGGTATCCTGGCGCTCGCCCCTTAAGCATGAGACAGCAAAATTCAAGTGTAGAATGAGAAACAAAAGGCAAGAAGGAATTTTCCTGTCTCAGCTTTAAGGATTGAGGCCACTTCTGCTGCAGGAGGGGGAAGAGCTGGGGGTGCAGTGCCAAGTGCTCCTGGGGGCAGGGGGATGCCCGGCTCCCCTTTCCTCAGCTGTACCTGCTGCCTTCCCACCAAGAGGGAGCCCAGGCCCAGCCAATGCAGGCAGCAGTGCCACTCTCCCCGACCTGGCAGCTGCCTGTGCCGTGAGGTTCCTGTGGTCGGTGGGAAACCCAGACCAGTCTGTGATCTGCTCCGAGGTCCAGAGCAAAGGGAGACCCTGCTGAGAGGGGCATAAGTAAATGCACCACGGCAGCTCGCAGAGCCCACAAAAAAAAGACAGGAAAGAGTGACACCCCAGCAGCCGCTGCTCCTTTCCAGCCAGGTCCCTCATGGTGTGCCACCATGCTGCTTCCTTCCCCGGTCACCCAGCCTGCTCAGCCCACGGGTCCCTTCCTCCCAGCCCAGGAAAAAGCAAGGGCTGGTGTGAACTGTTAGGAGCACATCAGCACAAACTGATGATTCATGCTGGAGGAATCGGCAGTGTGGTTTTATCTGGCTTTAAATGTTTAAAGAAACAGTTCTGACATTTAATCTCACTCAGTATATTTTTCCTTTGTGAACACCACGCTCTCTGTACGTTGTTTTACAAAAGACATGAGACTCTGCTTTCTCCCAAATCAGCACATGCTCAGATCCCTAGGGCAGTGCTCTTCAAATTCAAGTCAGTCCTGGCTTAGAGGCTCTCAGACTGGCTCCCAGCTGCTCACTTCTCTGGCACCCTACAGCATCAAAACCCACAAGCAGAGTACTTGTCTCACAAAGTCAAGCTCAAGTGGCATCTCTTCACTGTAATGGAAATTTTCTAAAGACATCCAGAACCTGCTCAGATGACAGAAATCTTCCTTGCTGCTGTCAAGATGACCACTTGATGAGACACAGAAGCAAAGGTCAGGCTGGATTCCTACATCTGCCCTAATAAATTCAAAAGTGTTAGGGAATATTCCTGGGCACTGCAGCTCAACCAGCTGGGTGGGTAAATGGTTAGCATGGTCCATAGCTGGCTCTTGGCTTGGGCTAGCTATTGCTTGCCCAGGTAACTCCTGGGCATGGTTTAAGGGTTAATACAAGCAAGGGACTGTTCCCAGGACATGGTTTGGGTGCAACCAACCTGTCCTAGAGGGTAACAGAGAAGTATTGTGCATATGGGCCACTTGGTGACAGCTGGCCTCAGTGCTGAGGAGTGATCTGGGACATGCTCAATTTACAGGTGTAGCTGTAGTCTCAGATTCATAAACGGCATTGAAATCGTATAAGCCAGTTCAGGAATAGCATTCCTTCTCGTGCTTTTGTAAGAAGTCCTGGACACCTGGAGATGTGAACACACTTAGTGAGATGTCCCAGGGGATCTACTCCTTTCTATTTACTTCCTCAGCAGGAAGGCAAAAGCAGCAGAATTGGGGTAGATGCTCCAGCTGTGCTGAACTTACAGTACTGATTTCTGCTGTTACTGCAGGAAGCTGCACAGAACTGAGCCTGTGCAGTTGGAAGGGCTGAATGGTTGGGATGAGGACAGCTGCCAACACCCATCTGCCAACCCCAACCTGCTGGCACGCTGACCAAGAGCAACCTGAGCCTTTGGCTTCCAGTAGGGAATTGCTACCTGTTTCTTCACAGCCAAAAGTGCTCTCATTGCAGTATCTCTGTGCTGTGGGGCTGGAATGGGCTTGGGACATGCTCCAGGAAGGTCTGCTTTGGGCATTAGGAGGCTCTGGTACCACGGCTGGTCAATCCTAATCTGCAGCGGAATGCAGCTGTGGTCCCTGTTCCACCTTGAGCTGCTTAGCTACTCAGCAAGTACCTTATGCTCGCTGCCTCCATCACCCAACCCTCCTCTGCTTTGCCATGCGCCTGCCCCCTTCACTTCTCCCTCTGCAGAGACAGCACTGCTCTGGAACTGCCCGGTGAGTGGATTCTGGGTCAGAGTCAAGGGGATCTGAGTCAAAGAGAAGGAAGGGAAGGGAAGGGAAGGGA
>VYZW01035616.1:215-12765 GCA_013401315.1 Balaeniceps rex | reverse complement strand
GGGGCCGGGCCGGGCCGGGCCGGGCGGGGTGGGGGAAGGCGGGCGGCGGAGGCTCAGCCGCATCCCCCGCAGCCCCGCGGGCAGCTCCCTGCCCCGGCCCTGCGGCCTTTCCTCTGCACTGAGCCTGACCTCGACCCCTCCGGGTTGAAGAGCGAAGCCACCGGTGTTTTCTGTAAGGGGATTTCACCCGGCCCCGGTTGCGTTCATTCCATTGAATTGCTGCCATCAACATCTCTCCTGCAAAGGCGAGAAGCAGAAATTAGAGCTGGCAGTGAGAAATGCGCTGCCTCCTCGGGACTGCATTATTGCCTGGGCTGACCTCCCGAGAGGGGCTGCCTGGGCTGGCACAGCCTCCCTCCCTTCCCGGGGCTTGTGTCACGGGGATCGGCAGGAGGAGTTTTGAAACCGCTCAATATCCATTTCCTACCGAGCAGCACAGCACAACTCCACTTGTCCTCCTCCCTCTGCAGTTTTTTTCCCTTTCTTCAAATACTTGTTGCTGCTGCAATACAAGACATCAGCCGCTGCTGTCATGTAAAACACAGCCCCATGCAGTAGAACCTGCAAATGTCTATGGCACCATCTGGAGAGACCTGGTGACAGTAAAGAAAGCCATTATATGTCCTACACAAACCATGCTTGAATGGCTGAACAAATCCCTCCTCCTCTTTCTATCCGCAGATCTCTCACACATACCCCTCGAATCCTCCTTCACAGCTGCTCTCCAAGAGTCTGGTCCAAAGCCCATTCAAATCAGTCCTGTTGGCTGCAGTCAGCTTTGGACCATGGCCTAGATCTCCTTTGCTGGCTCTTGGCTTTACGCCTCTTCCATGCCCTCACTTGGAACAGTTTCTGCCTGCCTGAAGGCTCGCTCTCATCAAATTTCCCTTAGTCCCATTTCATTCAGGTTGCCTCTCTACACTGGGTAAATGATGGCTTCAGAGAGCATATTGGGATGTAGCAGGGACCATCTAAGAGATGGCAGAAGATGGGGAGATTACTGGTAAAGGGGGGTATCTCCTGGAGCATCAGCAGGGAAATAAAGGTGGCCAACAGCCAAGATGTGTTGGGCCTCAAAAAGAAAAGCAAGCAAGGCAAGGAAGCTCCTCAGCAGGACAAGGCAGGAGGCTGACACTGAGGAGAGCATCAAACTGGTACATGCGTTCAGTAAATGAATGTATTACCCCAGTTTCAAACAGGACAGTACCGGCTGGGAGGAGGTGAAGGTGATGGCAAGGAGACTCCTCAAAAATAGAGCTGGAGCGTTTTCAAGGGCTCACCTCATCCAGCCTCCTTTTCCTTGATTACGCTGACTGTAGTCGTGGCATTGCTGACAGGACTGTGCCTAACCTGCTTCTCAAGCGGTCTGGTGGGGAGACTCTTACAGCCTCTCCAGGCAATTTCTTCTGGCTCTTCTCACTGTTCCTCACTTTTCTCACTGTAAGGAAGGGTCCCAAGGCATCTGCTCCACCCACATTTTTTCTTGTCATTGCAGCCCTTCCACAACAGGTGCAGGACAGCTCTCTCCTCTCTCCTCTCCTCTCCTCTCCTCTCCTCTCCTCTCCTCTCCTCTTTGCAGCCATGTGTTTTTTTGTAAAACTTACTGTATTTTCTCTCAGTCTGCTCTTATGGCCAAATTTAAATATAAGCTCCTCAGAGAAATGCCTTTGTTTTTTTTCACAGCACTCTGAATATAGAAAGAAATGTCAGAAGCGCAGCATCATGGTTATATACACAAATGCTTGGAAAGCAGGACTTGCAAGGATTGAGATTGTCCGAGCAGCTTTCAGTTTCTTTCACATGGGCTTGAGACCCGCTCCTGAGTGCTGAAGTTGCAACTTTTCCCTCCCTCAGGATCCCCATGCAGAGGCTGCACCAGCTGAAGAAACTCAAGGCTGCCCAGTGAACATCCCCCCTCCCGGGTCTCACTTTGCACAAGGAGCTCTGAAGGTACCTGAGGCCCTCACTCATCTCTTATTCTCTCTTATGGGTTCATCCCTAAGCAGAAGTCTATCTGGGCCAGAAGCATGACTAACATCCAGCAGAGGAGTTAGGAGGGGTTAGAGGAGCAGAAGTGCCCTCCAAGCACTTCACAAGCTGTCGGATAAAATCACCTCCCACAGGTTTTACTCCCTTTCGCCACTCTTCCAGAATCTGTGCTGCATCCATGGTCCCATGGGTCAGCCTCCTCTGCCTCTCTGCCTGCCTCTTCCAGGCCCCCAGATCCTGCAGGAACACCCAGCTCCTGCTTTGTGTCAAAGCTAGTGCAGATACAAGTGCAGCGTGAGGCGTTTCCGAAAACGAAAGACATGGCACTTTTTGCAGGAAGATGAGTATTTTGTTGGATCGGTGATCTGAGCTGTCTCATCCAGCTGCTTCATGTTTGCTACAGAAACAGCAGGCAGAGAGGGAGCACTAGCACTTTGGATTAATGTGACATGCCACTGCACCCTCAGACTGGGATGTGACAACTTTCTGGCTTCTTCCCGTCCATTGGTGCTCCCCAGCTCTGCCCTTGCCTGACAGTTACTCCATCTGCATCACTGCTTTCTGCCCCATGCTTCATTCCATATAGCCCTGAAGGAGAGAGGGGGCTTGAAAGCAAATTGTGCCTCTTCTCTTCCTCTCTGCCACTCTCCTGGCTCCCAGCCCCAGCCCCTTCCCTGTGCCAGGGAGGGAAGTGCTGTCTCTGAAGTTGCTGTCTCCCTGGCTGGCTTTTAGCTCCTGCTGCATCCTCCTCCATCTCCCACTCCAGGCTCCATAACCAGGCCCAAAGCCAGGCTGGTGTCGCACAAGCGTGCAGAAGAAACACCACATCTCCCTCGGTCTGACTTCCCCAAGCTGATGCTGGCATGGCCTGCGGGTGCCAGCTTGTCTCTTCCTTGGTCCTGACCTTAACCTGTAAAAGCTCTCTCCCTCCTGAGCCTCCCTTTCCCCCCTCTCCCCAGTGTTTGCAGGTTTACAACTGGTGAAGAATGAAGCCCTGACGTATCTAGTGACTACATCTGGAGAAGAAGCATGGACACTAAGACTTTCCAACAAGCTATCGCTGCTCCCAGTCCTCTGTCATCTAATTGCTGGGACTCCACTGGGAGGGTAGGATTTTTCAGATCTTCCACCAGCAGCGCTGGTGTGTGGCTTACCTCACTTCTCAGGGCCAAGTTGCGAGGATGGGATAAAAGCAGGCATAGGAGCAAATTGGACTTTGCTGGAGTAGGACATAAATCTGCCACCCCAAATGGATTTTTATCTCCCACATCTCTGCAGTTGTCCCGACAATTTCCAGTGCCTGCATCTAAACCAAATGGGATGATTTTTCCCAGGAACTATGAGGCAGCTCTATGAGATGTTTTGCCAAAAATAGCTTTATTTAGAGCCCTGGGCAAGCTGGACTGTGTGTACCTGGTCTGTAATGACCAGGGACAGCTGGAACAAACCCAGCATCTAACAGTGAATAAACACTAGTGCAGAGAAACTGTAAGAAATGGAAATCTCTGCTGGAATCCCAACACTTTCCCTTAGTGTATGAACCAGGAAGAATATGGAGATGGGTGAGCAAACTCCATCACATCACAAGGGGGAATTAAGCTTCCGCAGGAAAGGTGCAAGCTGCAATTAACAGCTAAGTAAAACACACAAAGCACCTGGTTTCTGTATCATGACTTGTTCACTAGAAGCAGAACGGCATTCCCAGCTAATGAGCTCATTGGCATCATAATCCTGTAGCTGTTGAGTTCTTGGCACTACATCAGTTACCTTTTTCTTCACCCTTCTCCATTAATGTCTCTCTCTGGCTTCTCCCCATAACAAACCAAACGGCTTCAGCCTCCACTTGCCTCTCCTCTGACCCCTCCTGCTTTCAGTGCCAGCTCATCCTTCTATCTGTCCACTTATTGACGGTGTTGCCTTCCATCACTGCTTGGAGTACTGTTCCTCTACTTGCCTTGTAGGCCCACCCTCTCCAGCTTCTGCTTTTTGAGCTCTGGGGAAACTGCTCTTGCCGATGTCTCTAATAAGTCTCTGATAAGCCAGAATTTGCTTAGAAAATTCATTTTCATCTCAAACTCTTGTCCTTTGACTTCTTGGAAAGCCGTTTTAAAGAGAAGAGAAATATACTGTCTTCTCCTTGCTCACACGACAAGAAACCATAGGCTGTAACTGCAACAGATAAGACTGGTTGGATGTTAAGAAAATGCACTCATGGTAGGAATAATGATGCACTGGAGCAGAAGAAGATTGGGAAAACTGCAGGTCTGGAGGCCTTAGTGAAGAGGGCAGAGCGACATGTCTGGAGTGATCCTGCTTTGGGCAGAAGGATAGAGTAGAAACATCAGTAGTCCCAGTTTCAGTTCTCTTTTTTCTCCTTTGGGGATGCTCCTAAGAAATCCCCTTCATTCCCATGTAAGGGTCATGCAGCTCTACACATTATGGTCTTTTGCTCTGCCTTTACCTCCACCAAATCTCATGCACAGCTCAAAACACTATCTCGCACACCTGCCATCAGGTGTACCTCCTTCTGTTTAAAGTGAAACTGTCTCACTAACACCTGTGGGATGAACATAACCAAACCATCAATGATTTGGCAGCAGAGGGTGAAGCTGTGAGCAGGTTTCCAATCACAACTCCAGGAACCAGCTGTGACTTTAACAGCTAGTTTTACCACGTTCATTCCAGGGTAAAGGATTTGATGCCTTCAAAGCAGAGGGGGTTCCCCCTCATCCCCCTTCTTGGCAATTTTCATTCTTGGGATAAAAATTCAGCTTACAGAGTAGAGTAAAAAAACAGGACTTGCTATTCTGCCAGCTTATCTTGAGCAATGTCACCTCACCCTTAGCCAAATACTGACTCACCAACAACGGGTTAGCAGCAGAAAAGGAGAGAGGGCATACCAGATGACAGATCAGCTCTGCTGGAAGCTTGGCAGGGCGTGAGAGACACGTACTTTGAATCAGAAGAACTTGAACAGTTGTGCTGAAGTGTAGTTAAAAGCCAGGATGCAAAGGGGCTGCTTTGCTACCACTTGCTACAGAGAGGTACAGCCTCCTCTCCAGGAGGGGTTGTGTTCGAAACATGACTCTGGAGCCCTACGATGCCGCACCCAGCTAAGGCTCCCAGCAGGTAACTGTTTGCTTTTCTCTGGAGAAGGGTTTGGGCCCAGGGAAGTGGCATTCAAACACAGGTCTCCTCGCAGTCCAGGACCTGGTGTCCCTCCCCTAGCTCCACCTTGGTCCTGAGATAGCTTGGTCTCCCGGCACAGGCTGTGGGTGCCCTCCGTTCTCTCCGAAGTGAGCTCCCTTTCCTGGTTCTGGCTTCTTGTTACACCAGTGAAGTCACTAATCCCTGCCTGCATCTGCTCAGTGCTTTGAGGTCTGCAGGGAATGTCCAAAACAGGTGTAACTAAATATATAATGGCACACACTGCCTCTGCTCAAACAAAATACCAGCGTGCTACCAGTTGGTCATGGAGACAACTCTTTTCCACTATCCACTATCAAGAATAGCCCTGCAATGGAGACACAAACCATCATACCCTCTGCTTTCCATGCCTGTTAAATGTGTTTTACTCTTGAATCTTAAGTGCACTGTGCCAAGGCTTCTTTGTGCAGATGCTTTTCTCCCCCTGGGTCTGGGTCAAGGGACGGGGAGGACTTGAAGCTGCCACTGGCATCAGCTCATTGTACCCAGACCAGCTCTGTCATGAAACGAAGCCCAGCAACTCCCTCCTTGCCAATGCTTTCAAAGTGGGATGTTCCACACCTGCTTGAGATGCTTCTGTTCTTGGCCTGTTGGTCCAGCTCACCCTCATCTCTCAAGTTTCTTCCCTCCCAACGTATTTTGGGTCACCTGTGAAGAATATGCTTGTTTGCCAAGGTACCTGCCTCTTGTGCCCAGTGGATCCTGGTGGATGGAGCCAGACATCAGGGCTGCTGTGAACACAGGGCCCCACCTAAAGCCACCTTGATCAGAGGCAGCACAACTGCAGCCTCTCCTCCTTCCAGTGGTGCTGCTGTTGGAAGCAAATGGTTCTGGAACAAGCCCTGATATGAGACAGCACGCATGAGGCCTAATAGTAGGGGAGCCATGTGTTTGAGTTTCCTACTCCACAAACGAGACTGGCCAGGTCTGACTCGTCACCGAGGCATACTGGGAAGAGAGAGGGATTCAGCTCATTTCCTCTGCGTTTTATTTGTCCCTGCATATTTTGCAATCCCAGAAGCACTGGGGAACAGAGGAGCTACGTAGCAGGACAGCAAGTGGTGGGAGGAGAGGAGATAGAGAAAGGCAGAGAGTAGGAGAAGCCTTGCCTCCATGTACTTTCCCCTTTGCTCCACCATTCTTTGTGCTCACAGCTAAAGTGATGCTGGGGCACATCAGTGCTGGCAAGGTGCATGGAAAGATATTGTAAAGGATGCTGGAAGCCAGTGGGACAGGAGCAATGAGGATAAACAATAAATGAAAGTAAGTAGTGGATAAATGAAAGTAGGTAGTGTTCACTACTAACATGGGCACTGCAGTGTTTCCACATTTCATTGTCCTCCCTGGATGCTAAACCAGACACGTTCCTGACTGCTATAAAAATATCCCTGAAGATCTGGTCATTCTTATCCCCATCCAGGGTAGAACAAAGCAGGGAGGGAACTGCCTTTCTGAGCCACCGTTTATTGGAAGCCATGTGTGGGCACGTGTGTGTGTGTGTATGGGTTGCCTACACTTATGTGAAAACCTCTCATAAGAATCACCCTATAAACCATAGGAGTGAAGGGAGCCCAATGACATTTCTTTCTACTCCCAAAGTAAGCCTTGAAACACAACGCTTAACTCCCAGCCGACTCTGCCCTGCGTGGAGGCCAGACTGTAAGGTGCATTGCCCAGCCCAACAGCCCCTGCTTTGGTGGTCGTTGCAGGGCTGGCATCCCATCCCTGGTTGCACTTCAAAGCACTGAAGCTTTCCTGAGCAATTTTTCTTCCCTCAGCCTGCAACGTCTCTCCTCAGCCGCAGTCATGGCAGCAGCAGCAACCGCAGCGTGGGAGGTAACAGGCTTCAGTCTCAGACTGGAAAGACTTTCGCACCTTAGGTTAAATCACTGCTTTCAGAATTGATTTATGGGCATAATTATTCATACATGGAGGAATTTTCAGGCAAATGTATGGGTTTGTAATGGAGGAGACAAGCACAGTCTCCCAATCCTACCTTTCATATGGCCATCCCTGCGAGGTCCTGGGACATGGTCCTGTATGTGGGAGGTAAAGCAGGGGTTAGCACGGGGTGCATGTGAGCTCCTGTTTCCCGTCCTCAGCCTCAGCCAAAGCATGGTGGTAGCATGGCCCCAACAGCGACTGCTGGATTCAGCTTCTCAGACAACAGCAAACCAACAACCATTTTGCAGCAGAATCTGGCCTGTGTGTGACAGCAGCCCCCAGCTCCTGGCCAGGGTTTGCCTAGCTGTGTGCCATTCACATTAGATGCTCAACCCTGCTTGGAGAAAGAAGAGGGCATTAAATATTCCCTGCCTTGTGGTCCTTCATGTAATAACAGCCAATATATACCTCCGTAGCGCAGAAGTGGAGAAGAAAGCTTTCGCTGCGGTATTGGGAGATGTATCTGAGCAAAGCAGGAACAGTAAAGGTGTTGCCTGTGCAAAGCTGCATCAAGACCTGCAGCCTCACTGTCTTCCCCTGGAGCCATAGGTAGAACTGATACCTCCACGGTTCCTGGTGCTTCATAGTTTCACCGTGCCAGGTGCAGGCAGGGAGGGGAAAATGTTGCTAGCTTTTCTTTAAAATAATTAACCCTGAATACATATGATTCTTGGGGACATACCTCTCCCACACATGTCTAAAGGACTTGAGTATTGCCCCAGAAGGAAATAAAAAGACATCTCACACTTTTCATCTCTTGCCTAATTTTGAAAGTCAGGATTTTTAGAATGTCTTGTGGAAATGCTATCCTAGGGTTAAAGGTGATTAAATATAAATTATGAACTATTTCATAATATAAATTTTGAACTATTTCATAAGGGGGGGTGTCTCCTAGGAAAAATAGATATGTCTGGACAACTGCTTTTGGTGAGATGACATGGCACACGAACTCTGGCAGCCTTATATGTCTCCATGTCAGCTTTGCCTTTCCCCAGCATGGTGCAGAGCTGGCCACTCTGCCAGGTGAAGGTTACCATGAACCTTTACCTCTACAAGGTCCCAGAGCTGTCTTGATTCGGTTAATGCTAACTTTTCCATTGATACAGTTGTAAAAAAGATGAATATATAAAAAAGGTGCTAAACCCATAAATGATGTCAATTCTTTGAAGAAAAAGACTTTATTTATTAAAACTAAACCATGCAGGTCTGATTCTACTTCCACTCATAAAAATACCTTGGCACCGTAGTTAAACAATTCATAACAATTCTGCAACTTCTCCATTTTTACAGCAGTGCACGGAGAAAATCAAAACTGAATGTGTTATACTAAAGAAAGGACAGGCAAAATTTCAGCCACCGTGTATGATGTTTACCCAGGGCAATGCGCTGGGCGAATTTTAGCAGAAAATCGTGGTGTTTTGTGTGATAGACCTCCTTTCTGCAGCTAGATCTATTTTTATAGTGGCTCCTGAATTGCAATTTCAGTGCCAGACGTTGTAAAAGGTACATGGAAATTGTTCCACTGTGTGTTACCAGTGACAGGTTGATGCTTATAAATAGTGATGAGAAACGCTGAGGTTTAAAAATGGCTTTATGACCCCCAAAAGTTTGAGAAATATTACTTTAATTAATACGGTGCTTTACTTCTTAAGCAGAACAGCTTTATTTGAATTTTTCCTCATATAATCATTAGTAAAGTTCTCACTCATTGACTGCGTTTTGATGAATAAGGATATACAGGCTGGGATGATAAAATTTCTCAGGCAACTTGCAGGAAAAATGACCAGAAACGTCCCTGTTTGCACACACATCTTAACGCCCCCAAAGGAAAGAAAAGCAATAGACGAATTACACCTTCAGCTCAAGTCTCCTCCTTATTGTTAAAAGTCTCATGTAAGATGAAAAAAAAAACCGAAGAGCTGTGGCAAGCTGCTTCCTCTCCCCCTCGCTTTCAGCCGAGGGACTGGGAGCATCCTCTGGGCAGGATGGGACAGGCCCTCCTCCTCCTCCCCTTCCTCCTTTTCCTCCTCCCATGGCACTCCCGGACCCGCAGCCGCGGGAGGGACTGTGGCGGTGCCCGAGGGATGCTCGAGGGTTGCTGCTGCCGGGGGCAGGTCTGGAGCCTTCCCGTCGAGGAGAGGAGGCAGATCCGCCTGACCCACAGCAAACCCGGGCAGCTCCTGCTTCCTTCCAGCCGCTGTTTTCTGTTTCTAGTCTGGGTGGGATTTTTTCCCCACTTAGTTGAATTTCCGACGCTCTTTGAGGCGGTCGCTGGAACAGCTCGTTTCCCTTGTACAAAATGCCTGTTCCCGCCGTTGTCGCGACGGGGAAGATGTTTCTGGCAACAGACGGGCAGCGGCTGAAGGGAAGGCAGGCTGGGTCTGGGACGGCCGGCGTCCCCCCCTCGCTGCCCGGTTCCCCGCAGGGAAGCCCCCGGCCAGCCTCTCGCCCCGCTCCAGCCCAGAGGAGCCAGGCTCTCCTGCACGCCGGCCCCGGCCGAAAAATAATGCCTGAAATAAGGCACCAGCGCCCGGCAGCGCCTGGGGAAGCAACCGGCCCCAAAACTCTGCCGGGATGTAAAGCCAGGTCTGCAGAGAAAAACGATGCAGAGAGCCACGCCGGGCCGGGAGCTTGTGCTGCAGGGAGTTTTCTTCCCTCCGAGGCAGAGTCGGAGCTTGCGGGAGAGGAGGAAGAGAGGCGGGAGCTTTTCCCCAGAGGAAAATGTACCTGGGACAAGCCCTATCCCCCGGGCAAGTCCCGCTCTCGGCTCGCAGCCCGAGCTGCCTCTGTCCCCCGGCCGGAGATCACCCGCGGATTTTCCGGCTCATCCTCGGGCTTGCACCCGCCCCTCGGGGAGGCGAGCGCAGCCCTGCGCGCCGCGGAACCCCCGCCGCCCGCCGCGGAGCCCCGACGGCCGCGGAGACGCTGGCGGAGCCCGGAGGAGGGTCTGGCTACCTGTGCCGGTGATCGGGAGCCGGTCATCGGGGGAGGCAAATCCTGCCCGCAGGACACTCGGGCTTTTTTTTTTTTTTTCCCTTCTCCTTTTTTTTTCTTTCTTTTTTTCTTTTTTTTTCCCAAAGGCAAAAGAAAATGAAACAAAACAGGTTTCCGTTTCCAGAGAAGTAATAGTCCTGGGGGAGTCCTCGGTAGAGCCGATGCTACGGGGCCTCTGGAAGGGACGGGGACGGCGGGGTGCCAGCCCCGGGAAGGTCTGGGATGCGCTTGTGCAGCGCCGGGCACGGCGGGACCCGCGCCCCGACCGGGCAGCCGTCCGCGGTAAGGCGTCATGCGCTCGCTTCTCCTCCGGTTTCCAGACCGCTCCGTGCACCCAGGGTTACACAGACGTCGGTGGCCGCCCGAGATCCGCCTTCCCCGGGGGAAGCTGCCCCGGAGGGTCCGCTGCGGCGCGGCGTGCCCGCGGGGAGCGGGGCCGGACTCACTGCCATCCCGGCGGCTTGCTGAGGCCTCTTCCGGCCCTACGGCCCGCAGCGAGCCTCCCTTCGCTGCAGCCGAACGCCTTTCATTTAATTTTCGCAGGACAGGAGTTTCGGAGTGGAGGCACCGGGTTTCCCCGGGGGAAAGCGGGCGAGGGTCGGCCACGGCACGGCGCGGCACGGCGGCGGGGAGCCGGCGCCACCCTCTCGGCCCTCTCCCCGGCCCCATGCTCTTCCTCGGCCCGGGGCGTGGGGCTCCCCGCGGCTCACCGAGAGTCCTGCTGCCTTCTGGGGGTGAGGCTGGGGGCGAGCAGGTCCCTGGAGGCCCCCGAAGGCAGGTTCCCGGGAGGGCACGGCTGGAGATCCTCCTTGCCCTGCAGCTCCCCGGAGGACACCACACAGTCTTGCTCGGTGTCATTGCTGTTGCCCGCCCCCCGCTTTTTGTCCTCTTCCTTCTTCCACTTCATCCGCCGGTTCTGGAACCAGATCTTGATGTGCCTCTCGGTCAAGTTCAACATGACAGCCAGCTCCACCCGCCGCGGCCTGGAGATGTACTTGTTGAAGAGAAACTCCTTCTCCAGCTCCAGCAGCTGCGCCCTGGTGTAGGCCGTCCTCGTCCGCTTGTTCTCCTCCGGCTCCACCGCGTAGGAACCCCCTGAAAAGAAGGGAGAGTCAGCCCCGGCCCGCCCGGCCCCCCCACCTCGGGCTACGGGGGCCATGCGGACGGAAGCAAGCGGGGTGAGGGGGCGGCTTCGGGGAGCCCCCCCGGCCGGGCACAGCGAGGCGGTGCTGGTGGCGGCTGTCAGGACTGCTGCTATTTTATTTTATAACAATTTACTATTTTTTTATAATAACCTGGTCGGGTTTTTCAGGGAAGTGCCGTCCCTCAAGCCGGGGGAGACGCTCAGGCGCCACCGTTTGCGTGTTGCCGAAAGCGCCGCAGGATCCAGGGCCTGGTAATTGCTCGGATTCGCGTAAAAAAAAAAAAAAAGAAAAAGAAAAAACCCAATCCCCAAAAACCCGGACCACAACAAAACGGGAAAAAAAAAAAAAACAAATGAAGAAAACCAACAAAAAAAAAATCAAAACAAAGCAATGACAACAAAAAATTGTTTTTCTCGTGTGACGCACGAGCAACCAAACAAAAGATAATTAAGGAAAAGTTTAAAATGTCTCAGCCCTCCGGCAAAGGACCCGGAGGAGAAGCCATCCGCCCGCGGAAGGCCCACGGGCGGTGGGGTCCCGGGGAGGCGGCGCGGCGGGCAGGGCGGCGGGCGGGCGGCTCTCCCCGACGGGGCCTTGGACGGGGCCTCCGTCCTTCGCTCGAGCCGCAAAAAGGTGGGGGAAATCTCACGGAACAGGAGGTTGAGGGCCGCGGGGTGTCTCCCGGGATATCACCACTGAGCGGCCCGGGGCCCAGGGAGGCTTTGGCCCTTTCCCGGCCGCCGGGACCTCCGCGGGAGGCAACGGGGCGGCCGCCGGGCCGGGAGCGAGACCAGGCCCGGGAGCGGGACGGCAGCCCCTCCGTTTCGGCGGGTTGGTGAAACCTTGGATTTCCCGCAGCAGCGGTATCGCCGTTCCCAGCGCGGCCGCCGCCGTCCTGCGTGGGCGCCGGGGCGTGGGTGGTACCGGCGGCAGCGGCGACAGGGACCAGGGGTGAGCACCGAAAGTCACGGCCGCTACTGCCAGCGCCGGGAGCCCAGCTGGGTACGCTTTTGGTGGCGATGTCACCTGTAGGGCACAGTGGTTTCGACAGCCAGATTGAAACAGCCGTTTCAAGAGAGAGCTACGCGGGATCTCCCGCCTCTCATCTATTCCCATGATCTTATAGAAATAATGTTTAGAAATATAGAACTATGTATATACACCTATGTGTATATATACATTTTAAAATATATATTAAAAAATGTATAAAATGTTTATAAATATAAACCTGTGTACATACACCTACGCACACCTCTATATTCAAATGGATA